>OZ024887.1:21754761-21872261 GCA_964017195.1 Siderastrea radians | reverse complement strand
TCGGCACAGGGCGAGTTCATAACGTATGTCAGGTTTCAGTGTGTGTTGCATTTGCTTTTCAAGGCCGAAAGCTGAGAACTGTAGCAGTGCAAGGCGAGAACTGGTCATTAATTACAAGCTGGAATCAAAATGGCGACAAATCTTTATCAACTAATCAATCCCTTTGGTGTATTATCTGTTTGGAAAGTTAGAACAGAAATCCGAAAATCTAATTAACTTAAAAGAGAAATGTCGAAGTCTTCGAAGGTAGCTAAATCTTAACGCTGTTTTACGTAAGAAAATTGTCCATCCTAGGTTTTGGGGAAGCCTACCTACTTTTGTTGAAAAATAGAGCGGTTTTCAACTGAGCGTCGAAAGTAGCTTTTCTTTGGTTTTTGTTTACTAGGTGCTGCGATTCCACTCTCTCTCGACCATTTAGCAGACCAAAACCAACCGCGTGTTTGTCCCACGTGTCTTCCAAAGCTTAACGCCTGTTACATGTATTTGTTTCGAGTTCTGATTGGTTCATTGGGTAATTTGCGTCTGTAATGATTGGCTGCGATAATTACTTTGGTTTTGGTTTCACGGCACTTAATTGAAAAGCGCTCTAGCTTGTTTTAACAAGTTTTACGAGTAAAAGATATTCATTTTAAGCCCTGAAATGGGAAAGATAACTACCTATCTTCGGGTATTGCGCCAATTTTTTCGTTGGTTGCTGAACGAAGACGCCATTTTGAACTCGCGCGCTTGGCTACGTCGGAAAAAGTTCTCCGGGGAAGTCGTCTTAGTTAGATAAAGCAATGGCTCTGCACGTCCATAGAGGAATGTTTAGTATTAAATGATGTACGACTATATGTATTACAAAAGCATGACTACCTACAAGGTATCTCGCCAAGTTATGAGACAATATTTGTTCTGCAAAAATACATTTATTTCCATGCTGGTTATATAATGATCATTAAATAATCCATTCTTAGCTGCACTTACAACGTACGCATTTATTTCGCCATGTCAACCTATCAATTCTCCTTAACTGTCTTTACATGTTCTATTACCACTACTTGTGAGAATTTGATTACATATATATATTCACCACCGAGCTCTTGATGAAAAGAGTTCGCTTTCTTCCAAATTCGTTTCAATAAAAATTTCCAACTGCAAGCCTCAACGTCTGTCCGGAGCTTTATTGACTTGCTTGACAAGTCAACGCAATTTGGTTTTATGTGTGTGTGTGGGGGGGGGGGGGGGGGGGAGCGTTGCGTGACGCCACTAAAAACGACTGCGTAGAAGACTAACTGAAATATAGATCCCCTACGCAGACACGCAGCGCTGTCCCTTCACTGGACTGATTCGTTGCGTGACCTACCACATCAGGGATGTCGACAAGAGCAGCGATTAACCTTCTGTTGCACAGTCGCCTTTTCCCTGGGTGCCCGCAGTCGCACTAGCTTTCTCGAGACATTTTGTTCTAAGTTGATCCGCGTTCGCACGCCAAACTAACCTACGCAAAAGTACAGACCGTGTTGTCTTAGAACAATTCAGCTCATCAAGAACATGTAATCAACTAAAATTAAAATTTACCTAAATTGTCGGCGTTTTAATTACTGAAAAGTTCATTTCAATTTATATAAATAGTACAAAATCAAAATTGCTGTTATGTGATCCATCGGTAACCAAAAGTTTATAGATAAAAGAAAAAAAGTACAAAAAGAAACAAAACACAACAAAATCACCGTTAACAAAATAGCTCGGAAGCAAAGAAAAAAACTAATTAGAAAACAAATTGATATCCATATAAATCACCTATCTATTTATCCAAATTCAGCAGTGTACTTTTTACCACAGGTAACTTTAAAAAACACACCAATATTTTCTGGGAAAACCATCTCAGATGAGCAAAGTTAATTGATAACAAGACACATTATTTACTTTGAAACGAACTATAGCGTATGTAAGTACTAAAGTTCTCATAAAGAATAATTAGGATGACCCGACCTTACAATTCTCTCACCTAATGCTCTCCCAATTTTCAGGTTAACGTCTCCTATATTAAATCCAGCAAGAATATTACTCCCTAATTATTGCTTGGCGTTCGCAATAGACGCTACAGTTATTCGCCATATTTGTTTGGCAAGACCTCACTATAAGGGTCTACAGTTTACCTGTATCTCATATATCCTAAATGTTCATTACTCCTACCTAATGCGTAATACAATTTAATACCTACCCAAGAATCCCGCTATAATATACCTCAACAAAGATTCTCATTGGTTCTTTTATACAATATATTTTTGGCCGTAATTCTTATAATTTACCTTTAAGTCAGGAGAGGTGTTTACGTCTTCTGTTCCGTTTATAGGAAGTGACAAGTTATGTTCATGTCTTGCGTGACGTCGTAGTCCAATCCTAGACGCAAGAGCATTGATATTGTTGGATAAGCTAAGTGTAATAGTTATTTTCACTGCGATCTTACTAGAAATAAGAAATTAAATTTTATGAAATATTCAAGAGTTACGTTAGTAAATCAAAAGAAAACCTGCATTCAATGTTTGTTTTCTTTCTCGTCAAAACTAATCCAGGACCAAACCAAGAATAATACCACTTTCCAAAAGAAGAAACTTGCATATTTTTCTTACATTCCACTTTGAAAAAACACAACAACAGCAAAACAGCACCACACGAACAAAATCTTAACAGCTCTCATTTGGATGGTGATACAAAATCACCTTATCAAAAGACTCAAAACTTTAACGAACTGCAATCGAATATACAACAAGAATTTGATGGAAACCTCCTGACAACCAACTCAGGTTTACTAGTATCCTGGAGGTGCTTTTCTTTAAGCTTTCCTCGAAGTCTGGATGGATGGCCGATCAAACGAAAGTATGTGAGTCAATTTGCCTCGTGCACTAATTAAAGCTATTATGAGGGACTTTGTCATGTTGCCGATCGTTTGTCATTTTTTCCCGCTGTGGCAATTTCAGGGAAATTCAAATTTTTTCGATATCATTGAAAAAAGTAAAGGACGAAGCCACTTCTTTCCGGTTTGTTGCTCGTCATCTCGTAATCAAACCTCCTGCCTGATTGATGGTTTGGTCAGTGAACTGAACTAAAGCTCCTTGCATGACGGCAAAATGAAGCACCTGCACCATTTACACAACCCTGAGGAAATCAAGGTTGAGATTCTCCGGTATGGTGATTGACTCCAGAGACACAGCTGAGGGCGTGAATGGCAGTGTGAAGGGATACATGTAAGCTGTATCAATCATTAGGTACATTGGCTCTGTCTTGTTGTGGCCTCGCTCCACCACTGCACGGATCACAGACGAAGGAACTCTGGCTTCGTATTCATTAGCTGGTGTATACATCGACAGAATCTTTTGAACCTGAAATTAAAAAAGAAAGATAAATCTACGCTAATAGAAGAGACCTTAAGGACGGTACCTCCTTTTGTTACAGCGCATACGTTCCGCGCATCTCGGGAATGTCTGAGAAACTCGGGTTTCTTATGGACAGTGCCTACCAACACAAACGTATTTTGCGCGGTTTATGACTATGCGGGAAAAGCAGATCTTTATAAGGGCTGTTGGAGTAAAAAAGAAAATGGGGGGTAACCACGCATTTTTCAGAGATAACTAAGCTTAAAGAATTATGGTTGCTTAATTATCTCTGAAAAATGCGTGGTTACAATTTTCTGTTTGGATTCCAGTAACCCTTGCTAAGATCTGCCTTCCCCCCCGCAGCCATAACCTTTGCAAAAATACCTCTGTAGTAGGAGGCACCGTCCTTAAGATTTGAGGAGGAGTAGGGGATTGAGTACGAATACGACTTTTCAGTTCCAGTTTGCCGGCTTTTAATTATCGCATCACATACCAAGCTCATTCCTGGAGCGCCCCTCTCTACTGGTAAACTACAAGGAGGAGTGAGGGCTCTGAGAAGGTTGAAATCGTACTCTTCGTAGTCCGACGTTTTAGGTTGTTAATAATGCAGTCATAATGGTAAAAAAACTCGAATCTAATTTTAACAGTAATAGGACTTTGTAACGTGGAACAGTTTAAAGACTTGGTGTTCGTAATTTCAAATTACTAACTAATTTCTCGCTTGATGACAATCGTCGCTGGAGTAACTCATTGACAATCTTCTTGCCACAAAGACCATAAGTTCGGATGCTTGTTCAATGATGCGGAGATTACGTGATCCACAGTCAACATAGTCTTTGGTAATCGAGTGACAATAAAAAGAGAAATATAATGTAAGAGAATTCTTACCTGCAGAGTATTAAGAGAGCTGCACACTTCACAGATAGCATCCACATCCTCCAGCGTTTTCTTGTTAACCTGGAGCAGTTGTGTCGCTTGTATGACGTTCTCCAAGGCTTCCACGATACCGCTGCCCTCCAGCTGATTCAGACGGACCCAGTCCTCTAACTGACTTAGATTAAACCTGGTACAACCAGAAAATAACTTTGTTTTATTGGTGTTAGAAATGTTTTGGTATGAAAGACAAAGCCAGATACTCGAGAAAATATCATAAACGGTAAAACAGAAACGGTAAGCCAGTTAATGACACAACTACAAAGCATTATGCAGGATAATAAGGGGATCTAGCTGGCTTGCATATTACCGTTGCCAACTGTTTGATACCCGTGAATGTCCGCATAACGATTTATAATACTTTACTAGTGAAGCACGAACAGCAGGTTTGCTTAACATCAAAATTCTCCTTAAGAGATTTCTCTTTCTCGCCCCTAATTTCTCTTGAGCGAATACCGTCTGTCTTGATACTTAATTCCTGAGATCATTAGTACACAATTTTCTACACTGACTCGTGTTTGTGATGACAAAGTAAGTAGAAGTTGTAAACTGACCTGATCTGCATTCCCCTGGACCAGTGACACATGTCTTTTCTTAGCAGCAGATTGTTCATCATGTTAGCATCAATGTAGTAAAACAGCTAGCGGTTCAAGCAAACGATATTTCAGTGAACGTATGTACAAGTTCAATAGTATAACCATGTCTACATAGCAAAGATAAATTGTGAAAAAAAGGAGATCAATAAATATATGATAAATCATATAGGTGAACTGCAGAAATGAAATCAAATGAAGAAAATGATCCTCGCAGTGATGAACGCAATTAAAGAAATTGCGACTAAGCCTGAAAAAAAAAAAAACAAATTTCGAGGCTTTGGACGGGATTTGAACGCGTGACCTTCACACCGCTAGTGTGATGCTCTAACCAACTGAGCTACCAAAGACCTCATATGTTGGGACGGTCATTAGTGAGTTCAAATACTCCGTAAAGTGAATAAATGAGATGACAACAAATATAATGAAAAAGCCTCGAAAAAAAATTGTTTCAGGCTTAATCGCAATTTCTTTAATTGCGTACATCACTGCCAGGATCATCTTCTTCACTTTGAGAATTACTCTCATATGGTCAAGATGAATAACAAAGCTTAACCAGACCTAGGCACAGCAAATTATCTATTTTCTACTGAACTGAACAGAACAGCAATTACAATAATAAAGAAGGACGTTAAGGAAGATGCACTACTCAGTATGGAACAAGCAGGGAACGAGAAAAATCTGAGTCCCCGACAGGAACTGAACCCATGACCTTTCGTACACCAGTCGAGTGTTCTAACCACTGACTGATAATTTCGTACCCAGATCTTCAACGGTCAAGCTTGGGGAAGAAAAAGGGCAACATTATATTAGAGATCTGGGTAAGAGATTGCTAAAATACTGGGAGATTGGTGGCGAGGAAGGTTGTATCAACTATCCTGTATACAGCTAGTATAAGCAAGGTAGAAAGTGTCCTTTGACGTGATAAAGAAAGCAATAATATAATAACTCTTGAACTTAATTCCAAAGTTTTGTTGCTCTGATCATAGGAATCCCAAGAAAGATTCACGTAAAGAAATCATACCTGACGGAAAACTTGTTTAATAATCTCCGGATCAACACAATGAGCATTTAGTATAGCCAGAAAATTGGACAGCTGAAATCAAAATATAACACGTATAATTCCCAAGTAATGACCAATCAAGAACTCAGTTAAACCGAAGTGAAGTGACTCACCATTTTGGTGATAGATTTGACAGTAATGTCAGCATGAGCTTTAGTTCGTCCCCCACCAAATGGTTTGGAGCTTGACACACCAGGTATGGATTCATATTCAAGCATTCCAGGAACTACAACACAAGAAAAAACAATATCAAACGCTCAAACTTACTCATGTTGACATCCTTAGACCTACAACCACTGAAAGATGTCCGTTACGGGTAGCCAAAAATCAAGAGTTCGTGAATGGCTGGGACTATGACATGATCTCCACTTCGGAGCGATGTCCATCTACGGTAGAGGCCGTTTGCGGAGGTTCAAGTGTACTTTATTTAATGTTTATACCAAACGGTTTAAATCTGTGATAAAAGTGACCTCCAAAACTCAAGCTACAACGAAATATTTACTTAACACCTCAATCAAGCGGATTCAATATAATTCAATATTGTCGAATACAACTTTGTTGTAGGATATTGAACGAGGTGGTCAAACGAATTTAACACTGCTTCTTTACACCTGACAACAAAGGAAAAGTTGAATCACTATCATTCAACATCATTCAGCACGGTGGCCAAACGCGTTCAACAAGTGAATTCAACAATGCTGAACAGTGTTGAGAAATATTAACTCAACATTATTCAACATCATTCAGCAGGGTGGCCAAACGAGTTTAACATGTTGAATTCAACAATGCTGAACAATGTTGAGAAATATTAACTCAACATAGCTCAACATCATTCAGCAGGGTGGCCAAACGAGTTTAACATGTTGAATTCAACAATGCTGAACATTGTTGAGAAATATTAACTCAACATAGCTCAACATCATTCAGCAGGGTGGCCAAACGAGTTTAACATGTTGAATTCAACAATGCTGAACAGTGTTGAGAAATATCAACTCAACATAGCTCAACATCATTCAGCAGGGTGGCCAAACGCGTTCAACATGTGAATTCAACAACGCTGAACAGTGTTGAGAAATATTGACTCAAGACAATTCAACATCATTCAACAGGGTGGCCAAACGTGTTTAACATGTTGAATTCAACAATGATGGAAATGTTGAAACCGTTTGACTGAGGCCCAAGTAAGAAAGTTTCAGCTAAACCAGAGTTAGTTTTAAGCCGGTTACAGACGCTGCAACACTTGTTTACCAACAAATTTTGAACGATGTTGACTGTGTTAGCCGTATGTCATTCGCTCTATGGTCAATGTGTCCAACAAGAACAACAGTTTAATCCCACACCATGCAGAACATATCCTTTATAGCAAGCTCACAAACAATTACCCAGAAACAAAATTTAATAATATTACATTCACAGCGCAATACATAAACTGCAAGGAACAATTTAAGCTCTTACCGATCATGTGCTGCAATGCATCCCATATGCACTTCACCAGATCCTGATAGATGTGTATGGCCAGGTCACTCAGCACTTGTCTGTATTCCGTCAGGTCGAAGTTTTTTAGACATTGCTCGTTTTGTTCTGGAGTGTTGTGAACTTGAAACGCCTGAATGACACCAAACACACAGTGTCAAGGACAATCACATCAAGTTCTTCTCAAAAGTCAGTAGTTTCACTTCAAACAGTTTACGAGTCCCCTCAGGGGTTGAGTCATCCATACTCAACGACAACTCCGGTTCGGTTCAACAGGATCCACGACTTACAATGACAAAACCCTTCTTGACAACTGACAGAGCTCATAACATTTTTTTTATCGTGCCACGTATGAAAGCATAGAAGAAGGTGAAAACCTGCTATAAGCGTTATACGTCCGAAGGCCAATTTACACCTCACGATTTATCGGCTCGGCTTGTTAACCAAACAAATGCACAGATTGAAATCAGCGCCGTTTTTTTATTTTTTATTTTTTAGTGCAAATCGTTGCACGTGTTAACGTAACTCGACCTTATTGTAGAAACGTTTACGGCAAAAAGCAAGTACAGTATAAAGCATTCAGAACTTCGCAAGTCATATTTTTAAAACAAGAGAACAAATAAGCTAAGAACTTAACAAGCAAAGCACGTAACAATAAAAATTAAGAGCGACTTCCAGTAAAAATCAAGCAAAATCTCAATATCGCGGCAGTAGTTGAAAAATCGATTTCTTTCGTATTTTGCATGTAATTAGGTATTGGTAAAGCTAGAAACCTGATGTGGTTCGTTTTCCCCAGAAGCGCTTTATTTTTGAAAAAAACGAGGAAATCGATTCTCGGGTTCGGGAGGTCAAAATCACAGGAAATTAATCTTGAAAATCAGTACTATAAACTTGCATCGCTCTGGTAAACTAAAGCGCGAAGGAAAAGATAGGCCCTTTCTGTCGACAGAACAAGTCGTTTTCATTAACTAGACAGTTGTGAAACAGCAGTAGCAAAATCTACTGAACACAAACAATTCCAAACTAAAAGCCAGGTTTTGATGATCACGTAGAAACTGATTTGGAACCTAACTTCTGTGAAATAATTTAACATGTGCCATAATCCGGGCCCGCTGTAATTGGCCTCAGCTGTTGCGGCGTCCCTGCCTACCCCCTTCTTTAGTTTAGTTACGTTGAATGTTTTGGTTTCTTTAACGAAGCTAATAAAATAAAATAAAATAAAATAAAATAATAATAATTCTAAATGGTCTCAATCCTCATTCAATAGACAGCACAAACAGTGAAATAAACCATACCTTGAGACTGACTTGGGTTATCCATGCCACTTTGTTTGGGACCACTTCGAACTCAGCAAAGTTTTAACAAATTGGGCTTAGTAAGTTGAATTTTGCCGTACACAAAAACACGGGAAATTTTGCTTCTTTGACCAAACGGGCTCGCTCTACTTCAGTGTTGCTAATTTCCAGCGTTAACATTCTTTTGCGTTCCAAAAAGAGGAAGAAAAAAGCCCGAAATGGGCGATTTTCACGTTTCCAAACTCCCCTTCCTTCGTGTGCAAATTTTCTTTGTACATTTGTTTGCATTGCGTTACCAAATATCGTGACTAAATTGTTTCACCAAATTTGGATATATGATGTCACAGGTGTTGCATATTGGATGTCACGTTTTGTCGTGATTTGCACAGAGAGTTCACAACAATAACACCAGTATGGTACAAATTTTTCTTTTCCCTCTATCTTTTGAGATCAACCGAAAATGTTAGTTTGAGGCCATCATCAAGCATCAGGCAACGACGAAGAAAAGAGAGACTGTGTAGCTTAACACGGAAATTTTGGTGTATTAGGCCCCATTTCTTAAAATTCGCTGTGATCGAAGTTTTCCCAAAGACAGCAGCATGGATAACCTAGGCCAGTTTCAAGGCATAGTTTAGTTCAATGTTTCCACTGTTTATTGAACGAGGATTGAGACCATTTGGGGTTATGGCACATGTCAAATTATTTCACAGAAGTTAGGTTCCAAATCAGTGTCTACGTGAACATCAGAACCTGCCTTTTAGTTTGGAATTGTTTGTGCTCATTAAATTTCGCTACTGCCGTTTTGTAACTGTCTAGGTAATGAAAAAGACTTAATAGGAAGTGTCTACCTTTTTCTCCGCGCTTTAGTTTACCACCGCGATGCTAGTTTATAGTACTGATTTTCAAGATTAATTTCCTGCGATTTTGACCTCCCGAACCCGAGAATCGATTCCCCCGTTTTTTTCAAAAATAAAGCGCTTCTGGGGAAAACGAACCACATCAGGTTTCTAGCTTTACCAATACCCATTTACGTGCAAAATATGAAAGAAATCGATTTTTCGACTTCTGCCGCCGAATGCTCGCTGTTTACTGAAAGTCGCATTTAAAAAGCAATGTTAAAACCTTTATTTTTGCATGATAAAGTTTAAAGCTAAAAGTATCTAGAATTCGACAGTTCACAGGTTAATCACAAAAATATTTACAAATAAGCTAAACCACAAGCCCTTACAAACAGTAAACGTAACGATAAAACAAAAAGGTATCAACTGAAACAGAAAAACTATACGATTTCAAGTACACTAAAAAATAACAAGAAATAAAGAGTAATAGAAAGTTAGCAGAAAAGATAAGTGACCAGAGACAGAGTGGCCAAAGTAGAAGTGCAGCACTGGCAACATGAATAAACAAAAATGTGCGAGTCACCACAAAAAGAAAGCGGTTCATTTTTCATCTTGACTGACATAACCCTACATTACAAGAAGATGTGCAGAAGGTAAGTTTCGTGAAACACTAACATCTTTGATGTAATCCTTCATACTACTCCAGTGTTTAATGAGTGAAGCAGACAGTCCGTCTTCATCAGGCCGCCTTATCAGCCACTGAACAGTTATCAGACAGGAAGAGAGGAAGTGAGAATGAATGAGAACACACACCAGTTAGAGACACACAACACTTTTACTCTCAGGATTTCTTAAGGGTAAAATTGGGAAAAGAATATCTATTTTCTCTTGAAGTTGTTGTCGCTGTTTATTATTTTATTTATTTATTTATTTATTTATTTTTTAACAAATAAACAAAAAACAAACAGGATTACGTCAAGGTTCGGCTCTGTGGATTTTACCTACCGGTCACAAGAAAGGATTTTAGTCTCAACTTCGGCTCGGTGTGAACAGAAATGGCCCGGAACTGAAACATATGACCAGGTACAACTTCTTGCTTTTACCACCATTTTCACTTTTCTTTTCAAAACACTTCTGAGCACTTTGTAATACGCTTCCGTCAATCATACCTTATATGGGAAGTGTCTGATGTTACCGCAATTGAATTGAGCTCGAAGGAATAAAGATGGCGCCAAATTATCCCGTAAATTTGCGCTGGCGAGTCATATATTGACTAGTAAGAGGCTTTAGAGTCGTTGATGTTGTAAGAATACTTCACGTTTGGCAGATATTTGTAAAGAAATTTCGACATTTCTTCAGACTTACTGAAATACCCGCTCGGTGGATTATCCTATGCGGCGGATGGTAAGCTTGCGTTTAATCTCGTGAATAAGCTAAACTGAAGTGTGAAGTAAAAATTCTAGCTTTTCTGACCTGAGAATAGCACACGACATGTTATTCACCACGAGTATAATCTGGCAAAATCTCGAAGTGTACGAGGGCGAAATTCAGGAGTGGATAGAGTATGCAACGGGAAAACGAATCATGATCGGCGTGCGATCAACCGATTCGTGAAGAAAATGGGTTTGACAAGAAGAAAGCTGAAGAAACGTACGTATGACTTGTTGGATTGTTTTTGCAAGAAACACTGCTAATTCTAGTCACCTATCACCCGAGGAATGGAATGAAAAACAAAGCATAAGCGCTTTATAACGTTTATTGTTCGACGTGAATGTTATAAACGCTGTGACATGATAGCAAGAAAAATTTGAAAAATCGTTATTTATAAAAGCGGGAACGCGGAAATATCAAGAAAAATATTTAAGCACAGTTTTATGTTTACTTCTTCCTTATAGTTCACTGTGATTACCAAAGAACGGGATAAGCGAAACAGGGCGATATGTCGTCATAGGTCATCGCTAAATTTCACCCAGAACAGTTGCTATTTAACCGGCCGTCGCCATGGCGACCGCCGGTTTATAAAATGGACACGGTTTTTGGTGAAAGCAAGTTGGCTTAACATACGAAGAAAGTGCTGTAAAGCTTGTGGTACGGGTACTCAAGAGCGGTACTGTCTTATACAAGACGCATGCGCATGTTAGTCTTCTGAATGTTACCTTCCTATGTTTTTGTCTTTTAATTTACAGTATTTAAGATATGAACGGCGAAGGGTTGTTTAAGTTTGGGGTTTTTTGTACAGTACAGCCCAAAAATAATGCACGCGCAAGAACTTCTTTTTGCGTCCGCAAGCCGAGAACTTCTTGCGGCTACTTGCAGGATGCCTGCACTTGAATACTGCAAGCCGCAAGAACGTCTTTGCGTTTAGAAGTTAAAACCGCAAGAACTTCTTTGTGGTAAGATATCTGGACCGCAAGTAAGCGCAAGAACGTCTTTGCCCTAACACCTTAAAAACCCGGAACCCGGGGAAGGTAAAAAAGAGACCACTTTATAGCGCAAGGCACGTTCGAAATTGGCTGCCTTTGTAACTTGCAATCAGTTGTTTATTTGGTCCCTTGTAAGTTTTTTTCTTCGGTTTTGAATTTTTTATCCGATAAAGAGTTCACTAGGTTCTGAATTTGACACTGGTCGCCTTCTATGTTATTTTTTAACGGCTAGGGAGAAACGAGACTCAAACGAAGCACGCGTGTTATTGTTTATGTGTCCCGGAGTCCCAGACATGCGGTACGCTTAGCGGCGCGAAAGGTTTCGCTCGATTTATTTCACTTAAATGAGGAACAATGGCAAAGCACAGTCCATCAGTCACATTATTAAAGAACCGACATTCACCTGTTCAGTGTTGCTGTACTTCCACCAACATATTAAACTCGGACAAATACTTTTAATTAGTTGCGCTCACACGTGTGAGAAATAAACATGGTCACTCAGATGAGAAGAAATAATACCCGAAGTCTTAATTGGAAAAACACATTATGTTTGTAAAAATAGTTCCACTCATTACGCTGAAGTCGATATCACATTTTAAATCTTCGAAGTAAACCAAAAAAGTCTGAAGGAAACTAAAACTCCGCGATCTGAAAGAAATTCGGCACGTCAATTCTAACCTGAGTAAACACAAATCTGCCGTATGCAAATTTGGTATGATTTGCTTGAATGACATTTTGTAACGCAATGCATGAGCAGTTCTCTAAGTCGTCAAGACAGCAAGCCCCGGGCAGCAAGCTGTGTCGAAAGGCGAATGTGTAGTTGAAATCATATGTCTATGCTATTTCTTCGAGTATCCCTTTTTTGCTGGGAAATTAAACTGGTAAAGATGCAGGGATTCTTGATGACTTCACCCACGCGATGGCATGACCTCCTGCATGTGTAAGTCTTTCTTGTCTTGCCTGTCAAAGAAGAGTTCGCGCAGTTTGCCGCAATTATAGCTTTTGGACCTGTTTGTTTCTATTTCTTGGATGGAATGAAAAACTGAATTGAGTCAGTTCTGAGTTGAACCCGTATCACTGTATCTGAGACACGCTTAAAAAAATTGTTCATGTTTTGTCATGTGCCGGAGATCATGTTTACCGGGTGTTTATCTTGCAGTCGGAAAGCTGGCGGATATTCCATTTCGTGATGTGAATTTTCTTCGATACTTCGGTTGTTCGAACATTTGCTTCCTTGATTTTTTGATTAGCCTTGTGAACTTTCGCTTGACTTGGCGAATTGTCGCGCCAACACGCCAACACGACGAAAAATCGCTCGAAAGCTCGGTGATATTTCAAAGAGAATAGAGCGCGAGATTCGCTCTCATTACTTTTGCAACAACAACAACAACAACACACTTTATTTGCATTCCCAATTACAAATGGTATTGCAAAAGTATAGGAAAATAATGATAATAATAATACGTATTACATCGAAGGATATGTAAGGGTAAGTAATAGGATCAACTAATTGACGATTGTTGCGATTGTCGATTCATTTCTTAGTGCAAAAGCTTCATAAATGAAGTAACCTAATTTTTTACAGAGAAAGGCATCTATATTATTAAAGAGAAATATAATTTTTTGATTGGCATCTAAAGAACTAAAATCAGAATAATTTCTACCAATGTAGTCTATTAGAGATTTTCTAATTGTATTATATCTACTACAATTAAGTACAAAATGTTCTTCGTTTTCAACTTCATTTAATGAGCTGCAGTTTTGACAGATTCTCAGATGCTCAGGAAGTTTAGGATAAGAATGTCTACCAGTTTCAATTCGTAGGTTATGGTTGCCTACTCTAAGTTTTGCTACTGCCCGACGATGTTTAAGATTTGTAATTAATTCTAGTGAGTTAGAGGGAGTAACATCTGTTTTAAAAGTAGAGTAAAATTTCAGTTTTTTGTTACATCTAATCAATTCATGTTGATGCTTTTCTAAACCAGTTTTAAAGTTTTCGATTATTTTGGATTGACACTTTTTAGTTTTTAATCTATCTCCTTTTGTATCAATCATAGTTTGAAGATCAGTAGAGAAATCGGTACCATATTGTTTAAGTATATCATACCTCACAATACCTCACACTAACACGAGCACTACAAGTTTCTTCGGCTGGACCCTCACTACTTCTTGCGCCTTCTTGCGGCTTGCGGTAACATTAGTAACTTCTTGCGGCTAGATTTTCAACTTCTTGCGTTTCGAATGTTCTTGCGGGTAAACTGCAGAAACCTAGCACTTTCACTTCTTGCGCGGGCTTGCGTGTTCTTGCGGCGCAAGAACTTCTTGCGCCACTTCTTGCGCATGCATTATTTTTGATAGGATTGAATGCGAAAATAGGATTGAATGCGAAATTGACTGTGTTGTCTGATCTAGTTAGTGGCTATGGTGAAATTTTTTTTAGCGCAGGAGTTTTTTTTATTGGGATTGACATTTTGAGGGGTGTAAAAATGTGGGAGTCAGAAGGATTTGTGAATGTCAGGACCATATCACGCTTCTGTGAATGTGATTTGCTTTGAAAGTTGCGTTTTGCGTGAGAGGCAGTTTCCCTTGGCGTTTTATGGGGGGGGGGGGGTGGTTTGCGAAGTGGATTGTAAGGTTTCTGATTGGCTAACTTGTATTTCGCAGCGGACAAAAAGGACAGTTGCGTTTTGCCGGCGTGGGCTAGGAAGAGAAGGAATTGTTACTAGTATGATGATGCAATATTAGTTGATTGCACATCAGTACATGATAGTTCTTGTGAACGGAGAGAAATGAGTGTTTGTTTGAGGCGAGAAGTTGATACGAAGGAATCGTCATTAATAAGGAGTTTTTTTATTAATAAGGCAGGTGTTACGAGTCTTTTTGCATTGAAAGAACGAAAATATCTGAATATTATCGACGGATTTGTGTGGTTTGCGTGTGGTGTTCGCTAAAGGCTACGAGCAGTCTCACTTTCCGTTCAGAGGTAGATAGTGAAGGAAAAGAAAAACAGGCGAGTGAGCGCGAAATCGATTTGCGGCTCGACAGGCGCGTTAGCTTTCAAAGACGTGGGCGACTTTCGTCCCCGCTCGCTTGTTTACCTGGTTAGCGGGTTAGCAAACTGGATTTAAACATCACGTCATGAGATATCTTGACGTGCCCCATACTCTGACGATCTGCTCGAGCTCGTGTTTTTTGATTCTACTGCTATGTTCACTGTTTGTATTTAAGGTCTAGGCACAACAGTAAATACTTCGTCGTCCCTGTGTGAGCATTCTCAGTTGTGGACGAATTCATATCGACATTCAACGTTTGAGTGATTTTGCGTTTTTCAGCACAAATAAAGCGATAAGAAAGATAAGCTGAGTCATCAGAGTTTAAACATTACGTCATCCAGTACCGCTATAGTCAAAATATTGTGTCACACAATCACACTTTTCCTCACGCCGGTTCGTAAAAAAAGAGGATCGCACTAACATTTGTGAAACCTAGGGGTGGGGAGGGTCAGAATGGCCGGTTAAAATGCCCAATGGGCTTTCTTGTTTTAGATGAATCAGAACTTCTCAGACTCATCTATAAATAGCAACTGTTCTCGGTGAAATTCAGCGATCCTATGACAATACATCGTCCTGTTTCTCTCATCACGTTCTTTGGCAATTGTCTTGAGTTAAAGAGTTACAACGAAGAAGTAAACTTGAAAGTAAGCTTACAGTAAATATTTTCCTCGATTCCCCGTTCCCGCTTGTAGAAATAACAATTTCCCTATCATGTCACAGCGTTATATGTTTACATTCTCGAAACAACAACAAACGTTACAAGCGCATTATAAGCTTTTACATTATTTTGTTTTTTAATTCATTCCGGAGGTGATAGGTGATTAGAATTAGCAGTGTTCCTTCCAAAAAAATGCAACGAGTCATACGTACCTTTCTTCTTGTCAAACCCATTTTCTTCACGAATCGGTTGATCGCACGCCGATCATGATTCGTTTTCCCGTTGCACACTCTATCCACTCCTGAATTTCGTCCTCGTACGCTTCGGGATACTGCCAGATTTATGCTCGTGGTGAATAACATGTCCTTTGCTATTTTCAGGTCAGAAAAGCTAGAATTATTACTTCACACTTCGGTTTAACTTATTCACGAGATTAAACGCACGCTTACCATCGGCCGCATAGGATAATCCACCGAGCGGGTATTTCAGTAAGTCTGAAGAAATGTCGAAATTTCTTTACAAATATCTGCCAAACGTGAAGTATTCTTGCAACATCAACGACTCTAAAGCTTCTTACTAGTCAATATATGACTCGCCAGCGCAAATTTACGGGATAATTTGGCGCCATCCTTATTCCTTCGCTCAATTCAATTGCGGTAACATCATACACTTCCCATATAAGGTATGATTGACGGAAGCGTATTGCAAAGTGTTCAGAGGTGTTTTGAAAAGAAAAGTCGCGTAGTAGTGAAAATGGTGGTAAACCCAGCGGTAGTTTTTACTTTATCTACGAAACGTTCGGATTTTTTTCGTGCATGAAACTTTCGGGATATTTTCTGGGCTTATTTCGGAAGGATTTTTTGTATGTCCGAATCTTCTTTAAAAAAGAGTAAAACGTTCATTATACCCCTGCGATTTATTTATCGCAACTTTGCCTGCCAATTTTAGTTACATATACCCACAGCGAATCTAATTGCAAATTCTTGTTGCAAGCAGTTAACACTCAACTTTTAAATTCACTGTTAAACCATTCAAGCAAAGACAAAAAATTCCAGTCTGACTGAAGTCACTATAAATAGTAAATTTTGATCAGAATAAGTAGGCGTGGAAGAGTTTGATATGGATACCCAATGAAAAAAGCCTCTGTTGTAAACGTTTGGAGAATTACACGCCCAGATACTTCAGTTATGGTTCACTTATTCATGCTCTATTTATTTTAGTATTTGGACGGAAGCAGAAGAAGAAAACGTTGCAAAACGTTAGTGTACTGACTGGTTATAATTATAACCCTGGGAGTGAGAACTAGGACAAACACAAGAACAAAGCAACCCGGAAAGAGAAACTACTGACTTAATGATTGGCGTATTAGTAACTACAAACTGGGATGAGAATAAAGCATTGACCAGTTCCAGCTCAACATCCGACAATGTTTATAGCAAATAATTTTCAATGATTGAAAACTCGTATGATCTTTAGCGTAAAGGAACAGAGTCATACGAACTGTCTCCCCTGTTCCTCAAATACAATTAAACTACAGTGTGTTAAATTTCCTTCCTGAATTTGCACCGAATGTAAACCTTCGTTTGTAGATAGTCAGCAGTGATAGTGAGTTAAAAAGAAAACAAAATGGTAAAAATAAAGAAACACAAGGTGGAAATGGGATGGACTGTGGCCGCTTACCCTTTATTTACATGTAAGATGAAGTGAATTGTCCTCTTACCCTATCTCCGCTGTACTGTTTCATGTCATGGAGAAGTCGGGACGTGTTTGCTAACCAGAAAGCCAAAATGTCCAGATTATTGGGATTTTTCTGTTGAACGAAAGTTTTAAAACATTTTAGAATCAGGGAAAGCCTCTTCCTTAACTTCTTATTTTCTAGCAGAATTTATCAATATAACAACTCTTGCTTACCTTGACTACTTTTCTGATGCTGTTAATACTGTTGGTCAGCAGACTCTGCATGCGCCGGTCATCGTTCACGTGATCAGCATGCCTGATGCACATGAACAGAATGTGCGCAGGGAGACCTGGGATTGCGTCGGCCATGGATCTTGGGTTCATGTCAGAGATGAGACATTGAATGACTTTATCTTCATCTTCGCTGCCAAACTCAATCATGCCACGGATTTTCTGTTGTTTCAACGGGGGAAGAGGAAGCAAGTCCTACGTGAGAGAGAAACGTTTTGTTAATTAACTTACTGTTTCCTAAGAGCAGCATGATAGAAGTTTTGCTCAGAAAACGTTTTTCTGGGAAGTGGACAGCACCAAGGGAAAAACTTGCCAACAAATTTCACTAGAACTCAGTAGTTTTCACTTTGACACATACAAGGTGTTCTCCTGCAGACTTTCAAATTAGAACCACTTTCTTCCACGTTATGAACAGCACCTCAAAAGTTCTGCTTAGACGCTGAGTTCATTTAAATGATCAAACCTAACGGTATGTTTCAACTACAGACTCAAACGTTAAAGCGTGGACAAAATTTAAAATACGAGGCTCTCATTTTGGTTTCCTTCCAATGTCTCTGAAAATTGTGCATATCTCTTGGTGCATTGAGGAAATCCTATAAACTGAGTTATACAGTATTGTGCAAAAGTAATGTAAACAAAATTCGCCGGATGAATTTCGCCAATTTCGGCGAAAAATGGCGAACTTTCGTACGCCAAACAGCAAACGTAATTCAAAACAGTACACAAAGTATTACCCCTTCATTATGTGCATGAGACGATTTTCGAAGCAGTCCAGCGTGTCTCATAACCTGAAGAGAAAAAAATTACGAATCATTGTGAAACGGAACATGAAAATTATGGCTGTTTTGAATCACATCTGCATAAAACAAAGACATGTACAACGATATAAGTACATTCACAAATGTCCAGGCGAATGTAATGGATACTTTCTTTAATTATAGCTCAAAAGAAAGAGTGTTAGAAATCATGAAAGAGCCACGATGGTTAATTAACAAGGTCAAAACCAAAGACAATTAATGGGGATCAAAATTAAAGATACTGGGCGACGACAATGTCGCCAGCACCAGAATTGGTCTGACGATATCAAGGACTGGCATACATATTAACTAACAAAACTTGTGTAAGAATTACTCAGAAGATAAACAAATTCCCCTCTGTGATTTTTGAGCTCATTTCCACAAGGTAGCACTAAATATTGACTGAAAATGAAAACGGACAACAATTTAAGCTGAAAAACTCCAAAGAGGTAATATGATTACGGCAACAAATCGGAATACCATTCAAAGGAGAAAGAGTTAAAGCACTAAAAACAGAACGCCGCAAATAGAAAACTGTCTAGAAGAAAAGAAACCAAAGTAGGACATCTGCAAAAGGTTAGGTGTATCATTTTCCTACCAATTTTCCTGCTTTGGGTTCTTGACCACTCAAGAAGCTTTGAGCTCTTCTCTTCTGTTCAAGGTCACCTACGGAAAAGGCAAGGGGGGGGGGGGTGAGGTTAAGAACTGAAATGATAAATAACATTAGACTAGATTTCTGCTATCTGGACAAAAGCAAGCGTTTGTGTAGCCAGTGGTAAATGCTGCATCATATTTTCCAAGGCCAACGGGTTCTGTTCAAAGTAGCGGGGAAATCGAGATACTCAACATTCCCAATCAAACAATAAATATACTGGCGCATCAAAGGAACTTTAATTAGTGCAGTTAGCATATATACCTTTGTTGTATGACTGAGCTCGTCCTCTAAACGTTGTCAACGCCATTCCGCTTTTCTTGTATTCTTCTAACTCTGCCTCCAGTTTTTCAACCTGCTCTTTAAGTTCCTGAAAATGACAAATTTGCCGTCACGCTTTAACAAAATAACCCTCTCCAGCTAGCGCAACTTATTACACGACTCGCACGACACGTATGATAGATCTTTGTTGCGTGTTGTCCATCTGGTACCATAAAATGTCACTTTTAAGAGCAAAAGTTAACAAATCCATAAAAAATTATGTCACTCAAAGTGACTGTGTTCAGACAGAGGAACAATAGAGACTGCACTTACCACATTCTCTGTTACCAGCCTAGAAACTTCCTTATTAAAGTTGCCGTCCATAGATGAAATTGACGAAACACGCCCCTGCAAAACAACAGCTCAAGGTGGGTGTTTGAAATCACGTTATCTCTGCCACGCATATGTACAACCCCCTTGGTTGTTCAAAGCAGGATTAAGATAACCCAGGGTTAGCGCGAAATTTTAATTCAAATCTGAACGTTTACAAAGCAATTTTTTGTAAATTCTTTTCGCCTACAACTTGATCTTTGGACGCTCTTAAGAGACTAGGTAAAATAAACAGAGAAAATGCTTTTGGACGAAAGAAACAAATACCCGGATTAAAATTTAACCCCGGATTAGCGATAACCGGCCGTCGAACAACTGGGCCCTGAATGATTGTTCAGGGCTATTTCATATATACTTCGTAAGAAAGTCTATTCAGTATTACACGTAACTTGTATGATTTTTCCTGTGCGTGTTTGTTACGTTGTAACGACTCAGTTGGCGCTTCCCCATCGGGCAGCCACGGTTTAACTTCAACGTTTAATCATCTAACATCAGTGCAATGTGCAGATTAGCAATCTCGGCCCTTTCGTCCCGTTGCTACAGTTACGAGCGATATTATGCACGATTTTGAAAACAGTACACGTGTCGGATACTCATAACAACACCACAATTGTCCGACTCCCTATCAGCTAAGAAATAACACCAGCTTACCCTTTGCAACTGAGCTTTTTCCATCCACAATTTGTCATTGGCTTTCTTCAAATCCTCTTCTTTCTTGATCAACTCGTGCAGTTCATTCTGCAGAACATTGTTCGCTTTCTTCAAGCTCTCAGCTTGCAGCACATAGGCGCTTTCATCAGGGTTAGTTCTAAGCAACTCCTCGACATTATGCATGTCTTTAGCCACAGACGACATTCGAATCAGCTCCACCCTCAAGCGACTCTTTTCGTTATCTAACTTATCTCGCTCAGCGCTGATTTCGCTCATTCTCTCATTAATCATATCCCACTCGGCCTCTTTGTCAATGTTCTTTTGACTAACAAGTTTTCTAAGGAGCTCAAGTTCCGATTTCATTTTCTTGCCTTTAACCTCAAGAATCCCCTTCTCTTTCTCTAAATCTTCTTTCTCCTTTACAGCTTGTTGATATTTTTCGGACTCGATGATTTGATTTTCACTCGGTGGTTTATGCTCAGCTGTATTTTCTACATTTATACTTGGTACATTTTCCTTGGGTTGAACTTGCTCGTATTCCAATATTTTGTCCTCTAATTCCCTTATTCTTTTCTTCATTCCACGCACAAGTTTGCTCTTTTTAATTGCAGATTCTCCATCGTCGTTTTGTCTCTGCTCCAACTCCACTGCGTCCACTAATGAAGCCTCTATAGAAAAAAAGATATTACAAAGATCAAACTTCAGGGGGTAAAGATTTCCTTACGTTTTTGCAATCAAATCTTGTATTATTAAATCTCTTCTGCTTGAATTTATCACCACACAGCCAAAAGAAAGTGAAAAAGGGCCACTACTAATTAAGAATGACAAAACGGCTAAAGCCGGTGTTACATTTGGTAACGTTTCGTGCACCTTTTCTCGCAACAAAATTGCGATACAAGTCACATTTTAACCACTGCTGCAATCGTTGCGAGAAATACAGCCGAATCTGCTCTCCAAGTTTATGGCAACAGAAATAAAAGTGTGGAAAAATATCCGCTGTATTGCGCCTCAAAGGATTGTGCTTGCTTGATTTTGACATTAGGAAGTCCTCTTTAATCCTAAGTTTTAAGTCAGTGTTGTGACTTATAATGTAACGACTTTACTCAATCAATTTCAATTTTCTTCTTTTCTTAAGATTTTGGTTTTTGATGTAACTTGTTATTGTTCATCACAATTTAATCATTAATTTCAGGACCTCCGTAAAATCTTCTTCGTGGAGAGGAGTCCCCTGATAAATATCACTGTTATCATAATCTCACTCAGCGACCATCTGCGGAGCCCTCCCGATCAAAGCCTAATTGAATCTGTCTAAGTGAAGCGCAGTATCCAGAAACTCTTCAAGTGATTATTGCTATAACTGACAACCTTTCTGTTCACAACGTTTTTTGTTTTATTTTTGAACAAAAACCTCTTCTATTGATAATCAAAAACAAAGTACAAGGTACAAGGCAGGCCTGCATTAAAACACAAATACATTGCAGAAAGCAACAATGCAACACAGAATGCTTATCTACAAACAAAAGAAGGTTACAAAAATTGAGTTGAATAATTTGATGTTAAAATTCCTTAAAAGCTGTCAACGAAAGGAAGCAGTTTTTGTCATTTTTTCTCATGAATTTTCGTGTTATCATTATTCTTTGCTATAACACTTTCTGTTTGATACGTAGAGCGTATTTTGGCTTTCAACAGTGTTAGAGTGGGTTTTATGTTTAAGGAGCGGCTTTGGTAAATTATATATTTACCGAGAATAATTAAATGATTTAATAATAGACTATCTTTGCTAGTGAGACCAAACGTTATATCAACAGTGCTCAGATACCTAACATCAAAACCAACCTCATTTAACCACTCAGTCACTGATGACCAGAAATGTTTTGACGTATCACAGTGTTTGTTGCTTATGGAGATTCAACAGTACTTGGTACAATAAACACTAACAATGTTTTGAACAAACCTGAACTGCTTGCACTGATCAATCCCTCAAATCTCCTCGGAGCCTCTTTAAAGCCTTTGTGAGGTAGTGGACTCAGTTTCTCAATCTCTAGTTCGTCTTGAAGGTTTTGATAGCGCTGCTCCAGCCGATCATAGTCACGTAATACTCGCTGGTGATTGGTCCGTTCAGCTTCAAATTCAGCCAATAACTGCTGTCTTTGGGCTTCAAGACTCTGGGTGATAATCTCTGAAGTAAAACAAAAGTACGTTCTTCAATATAAAATCCTTCACTCTCATAGCCAAACCGTGCGCAACGTTAATAACCCTTTTCTCCAAGGTCGTAAATTGAAAATACGAAAAAAAAATATAGACAACTCATGATCAAAGTTCATTTTGAAAATACCTCAAGACTACTGGAAAATACTGCTGAGAAGTTTGTATTGAAACATTTCGTTCAGGAACTCAGAAGTTAGAACATATTCCATGGCCTAAAGGCTTGACAATAGGAATCACAGGGCCGACAAATCTTGTACACAGGTGCGAAGTTCTCAGTCGTAGAGGAAAAACTAAAATGTTATGTCTCCAAGAAAACCAAAGCTTCTAAACAATGCATTTCTTGTAATGATGTTTCTTAAGTTGTATAAGGCTGGTCCTAACTTTTCACTATGTGGATGAAATCACTCAAACGAAATGCAGGACTTTCCTTTCAAAAATATTGAAAATGGAATTTGGGGCACTTCTCTCAGGCCGAAAGTTTGCTTATACGCAACTGAGTACCCACCGTCTCTAAGAGAAACCTCCCTTTCTGTCACCGCCTTTGCTTCTGCAAGCTCGTCTTTTAGTTTCGCTAATTCCTCTTTTAGTTTCTTGTTTATCTGCCAGCAAACAAAAATGTATTATTCGACAATATATTTGAGAAGGGTAGGGGATCGAGCTTAGGATGAAGAAGTGTGGAAAGTGGAAGAATCTAACCTCCTCTAATTCATCCTTTTCATTCTTAGCCTGTTCTTTAGTCTCATCTTTCTCCGTAATAGCCGCATTCAGTTCCTCTCTGAGTTCTTTTATGACCAGTTCTAACTCCAGCATCTTGGCCTGTGTGGATTCGAAGTGGCCCTTCCATTGTTTGGCTTCATCCAGCTCTTTGCGCGTGCTCTCAAGTTCTCTCACTGCAGCTTGAGCTTGTTCTTTTTCTTTGACCTGTAGTTAGCAATAGAGATCAGTGAGTCCTGAATCCTGTTCCTAGGATTCTTCCCTTGGAATCGCGCCTAGATTGCGAGTAGTCTTTAATTTTGGCGATGGCGATTGTGGGGCGGGCAGAATACACGCGCGCGCGCGAAATTTCGAGGAGACGCGACGCGAGGGAAGCGCCAAAAATTTTCGGCGCTCCCCTCGCGTCGCGTCTTCTCGAAATTTCGCGCGCGCGTGTGTATTTCGCCCGCCCCACAATCGCCACCGCCAAAATTAGAGACTACACGCAGTCTAAATCACGCCTTAAATGTTGAGCAACTAGCCAAACGGAGTGGCAAGTAAATGTAACGGAAATTTCCGTCGACTTGTGACTCCGTTTCGCCACTATTTGCGTGCGCTCGTGATGCCTTGGGTTTAGTCTGATCAAGCTCAAACACAAACACAAATTTGCACAGTTTCTGGTCGTTTGGCCACCCAACACAAGTCATCTCAAGTTGGTCTCAGTATTGTTTTCTTTGGCATGGGCGAGCGCGCAAGACTTTACTGAGATAGCGACCCATCGCAATTCTGAGAACGCAAGTTGGCAATTACAACTTGCACCTCCGTTTGACCAGGGCTTGAAAGACAGAAGTAATAACCTCAAATGAGACCTGATTTGAAACGGTATGAAAAAAACAGCAAATCAATGCTCCGCTTATTTTAACCAATTTAATGTACGCTTACGTAATCTTGCCATTACTTATGCAAACGATCGGTTACAGATTCCCAAACAGCAGCTGAGAAAACACACCCTTTTGCGACCCTGCCATTTCACCAGAAATACCTGTTCATCGAGACGCTGTTGCAAATGAATGATTTTGTTCTCCATTCCAACGTTCAACTTCTTGTAATGTTCTACAGAGCGTGCTTCGATCTGAACAAAAGAAACAAACATGGAATATGAGCAATTGGTTTGGATAAAGTAACTTATTTTCTTTACGATTCAATGCTGAATGCGTAGTGAACAGTGTAATGAAGCTACCTTAAGCTGCTTTAGCTCTCGTCTGGCGATCACCCTGCGGACACATGACTGCAGATAAATGATGGTCTTCTTGTAATTCCTGTATCTCTTCCTTGCTTTGTACCTCCGCCAGCAGCGCTGGATAATCTTTGCTTTGGCCAAATACAGCAGGCGCATTCGGAGTCGTCTGGCGAACATTCCACGAGTGAAGCACTGGATTTTGACAACGGCTTTCCGAATGGATACGAACTGTCTTCGGCAGACATGTCCACGGTAATATCGCTGGATGGTGATTGCAGCTCTCTTTTCGCGCAGATCCTGGGCAAGTCTGGAAATTAAACAAACATTATCAAAAATAAGATTTTGAGCGTTCTCTGGTTAAAAAATTTAAAAGTTTACAAGCTTTCGATTGCCGGTCTGCAATCTTTGACAAGTGATGAATAAAAAGTGCAAACATTAAAATACATACTACAAAAAAGTGTGAGAAAGAGAAATTATAATAAAAACAATAAAAATACTTTAGTGGGAATAAAATGCTAATAAGAAGATCATAATAAAATTGAGTATTGTCTAGGTAATTGTTTCGCATTATTGTCTGCGTCGCTTGTAATTGCTGTGCGCCAGGATTCCAGTGTTTTCCTAACGCGGAAATTTCCCTTATCGATTACATGAGCACTTTTAAAGTCAATGGAGTGGTCGTTCAACCATGCGTGTGTTGCAATGTTGGAACCTTTTTTAAAGGCTTTTGTGATACACGAGTTGTGCGATGGGTAGTCCTGTCAGCCCCGTCGTTGCAAATCTCTGCATGGAAATAATTGAAGAATCAGCTATCACTGCCTCCGCAACTCCTCCAAAAGTTTGGAAACGCTATGTTGATGACAGCTTCGTCATTATTAAGAAACACTCAGTCTCAACCTTCCATGACACCCTTAACTCGATCGACCCGAAGATTTCTTTCACTACTGAAACGGAGAACAATGGACAGATATCCTTCTTGGACACCCTGGATCCAGAAAGGATGGTGTAGTCACTATTGATGTTTACCGAAAATCTACTCATACGGACAGGTACTTGGATTTTTATTCACATCACGAGAAGAAACACAAAATAAGTACTGCCTCCACTCTTCTGAATCGTGCTTCTAACCTCCCGAGCACCTCTGCGGGTAAATCAAAAGAATTAATTTACGCCACAAATGCCCTGGAATCAAATGGCTACCCCCAGTCTTTCATAGCAAACATCCTGAAGAAGAAACCACCTCCTGAAACTACACCATCCCCAGAATAGTCGGGATGTTCTTTAAATGGGCCGACCCAAACTCACATCGTGGTTTCGCAGTTTTACCATATATCAAAGGTCTAACCGAGCCACTCACAAAACTACTAAGAAATAATGGAATCCGAACCACAAGCAGACCCCTCAAGACCCTACAACAGGAATCTGTTTCCCCCAAATCAAGACCACCGGTTGATCAACAAACAAATGTTGTTTGCAAGATTCCATGTGCCGACTGTCCGTGGAGTTCTATTGGAGAAACTGGAAGGTGCTTAAAAACAAGAGTGAAGGAACATACTAGAAACACAAAAGCCTTTAAAAAAGGTTCCAACATTGCAACACAAGCATGGTTGAACGACCACTCCATTGACTTTAAAAGTGTTCATGTAATCGATAAGGGAAATTTCCGCGTTAGAAAAACACTGGAATCCTGGCACACAGCAATTACAAGCGACGCAGACAATAATGCGAAACAGTTACCTAGACAATACTCAATTTTATTATGATCTTCTTATTAGCATTTTATTCCCACTAAAGTATTTTTATTGTTTTTATTACAATTTCTCTTTCTCACACTTTTTTGTAGTATATATTTTAATGTTCGCGCATTTTCTTCATCACTTGTCAAAGATTGCAGACTGGCAATCGAAAGCTTGTAAACTTTTAAATTTTTTAACCAGAGAACGCTCAAAATCTTATTATGTCTTACCCTGGTTACTCGTCCATTTTTAAATTACCAAAAATACTGGCAGCTGTTTAATAAGTGACTTACTAATCCAAAACGAAATCCAGCCGATGTCTGTCTTTCCACGAATTCGTAAAATAATCAACGTCCACTGAATTCTAATTTATAGTCAGTAATATAGGGGGTTTTAGCCTGCTTGCAGACCTCCCCTCTTTCTCTTTGAAGCAAAGGAAATAGGAGGCGTCCCCAAGCAGGCTAAGGGGCTTTCAATTCGCCACTTTAGAAACAAAGTAGAGGCCTGGAATCGAGTCAAAATTGATGCAGAAAACATCAGTTACAGAGAGGAGAGACGGATTGTTGCGATTACCAAAATAAACCCACGACCACAACTTTGAAGCATTTCAAAATGTTTCTTCACAGAACAAGGCAAAACTTCATTAAAATTAAATTCAACAGCAAAACCAACACGATAGATAGATATTCACTTAATAACTTTTTTAAACCAAACATATGAAGAAAATACACACCTTCTTGCAAGATATCCTCGTACCCAGGCCTGAACGAGGATCGCAGACCGTCTCATCTTCAGGTAGAGGCGGTGTTCTCTCCAACACCGGAAGTTCTTCTGGATCATAACACAGCTGTCACGAAGCTTGTCTGCTCTTAATTTCTCGAGATAGGCGACCTGGGATAAAAACAAAGTCAAGCCAAATCAGCCAATAAGAAAGTTGCAAGGAGTTAATGATTCTCGTAGGGGACTCAGATTTTTCGTCCTACGCTCGCAACATTTTGAATATTCCAACTTTCATACCAAAAGTGTATTCAACAACGTTGAATGATGCTTTAATTTACCACACGAAGTACGCAAAATTAATGAGACCACCTTCTATTAATTCGTACACGTTCATAAGATCTACTGTCCAATCACATTTTGAGGATGACGTCATTCCTAGAAAGCAGCTCAGGCTCAAGTTCTTTGCACTTCGCGCTGCCACCAGCAATAACCTAGTTAAAACTTAAAGTTAAAAACGAAACTCTGCAGGCAAAGGTTGCTTACCATTTACAGTGGGAAACCGGTTGGTCTAAGGTTTATGCAAATGGCAAGAAAAATCTCCCGAATCAGAAATTCCGTTCGAGATTGTCGTGTACCATTTGTGCGATTCACTCTAATTTGCAGAACTAGTTTGACTATTGCTGCAGGGCCTGGACACAATTTTCTGTTCGGATACTCTGGTTGGGAATTTTGGAGTACCTCTCTTGAAAGACGTTCCGTTTATTCTGGACATTTTCCGGTCGGGCGAACCAAAATAACCTCACCATTTACAGTCCAACCGAAAATTCCAGATTTTTGTCAATGGTAAACACTTAAGAACAAGCATTACCTGACCAGCACGAAAGAAGATCTTGGTTTTCCCCATCTGAAATTTGTCAGGGTCCTAAACAAAAGTAGCAAAAACTTCAGAACCTTCAAACACAAACAAAATAACTGTGAATACAACGCCTAAACTGTAGTTATCAACTGACGTTACACTCTTCAAATCAAACTGGGAAACCTCACAGCAAAGGTTATCTCTAAGAAGTACGTTTAATAACTCTGACCAAAGATGAAGACTCCACCACTCTCGCGGAAGTGACTTCCGGTGAGTCGATTCGCCATCAACACAGAAAGGGCTTGAACCTAACTGCTATCCTACGTCTAACTATATCATGAACTGACTTCCGGTAAGTCGGATCGAACGCCATCTGAACGACTCGATTCAGGTCGGTTGCATTGGATAACCCTCGTTTTAACGTTTTAGATTTTCTATTTAGTGATGATTGACTTGGCCTGCACGTTTGAACACGTAAATATTGTAAGGAGACGTTAGATCATCATCACTAGCGCGACTGAAGGTTTACAGAAGCCTCAGGCCAACCTCTTACCTTAATGAATGTTTTTAATATGAGCGCTATCGTAGCGTAAGGCTTTTTTCTGTTAATTGCCTCAAACTTAAGCAGCATGCGGTAACGGTTAAAGAACTCTGGATAGGTCCACCTAGAGGGGTACCCTGCGGCGCTGATTCGAACAGTTTCCAGTACTCCGCATGCGCGTAGCTGCTGGATGGTCCTCTGTGGGTTGAACATAAATGCTGCTTTGCGGTCGTTTGGCTTGATGCAGCGAATGTAGTGAGGTACGGTGCTGTTTAGAGTGGCCATCAGCTTTGAAAGAGATTCACGAAACTACAAAGCAGAGAAACCAATAAGTTGAACACCAACGTACCTGCACACTGGAGTTAGCTAACGCCGGCTGTAAAAAGGGCACTCAAAGAGGACACTTTTAACCTTGCGTTCACTGAGCGTATATATGGACCTGAACATGGATCTCCGAATTATTCAGCTCGTACAATTGTTCCAAGCAGAGAACTGTGCTGTTTTGAAACCTTTCAATAATATTTATACGCGTGCCATCAACATTCGGAAGCACGCCATTACCACGATGTTGAATGTGAATAACTAAAATGGAGTTTGAATAATGCGCATGTTCCTCTTAGCTTGTACAATGTAAAGACAAAAAAAAATCAAATAATTTACGCTGATGAACCGTAACAACAAGAATTCCAGCTAGAGTACGAACCTCAGAGCCAACACTTCTCTTGGCTTTAGCTACATTTCTGCCAGCTCTGGAGGTTGATCTCTTGCGAGGCATCAGATGAGTTTCATTATCAGTAAACAGGTCTCCAACCATCTCATACTGCAAGATAACAAGTCTACAATCAGGCCCTAACTTTACTTGTGGGGGACAAGTTAATTAAAAACCAGCATTAACTGAAACTAGCGTTTTTCTCTTTGTTAAAAGCATTTTTATTCGAAATTTATTAAGCTTCATGTGTATAGTTTGACAGAAGGCACAGAAGGTCAAAATGAGAACAAAAAGAATTTATAATGATTTAATACTTCAAAAAAGTTCAAAACGTTTATGGTTATACGTCAATCTTATATTAACTACGTCTTCGCTAAAAAAAGCAAATAAATTTATTAACCTTAAACTAAGCATCCTGTGTTTAAAAGGCCAGTGTCACGCGTATTTTAATCATATTTTTACACAATTCGTGTTATTGAGAACACAGAAATCCTCAGTCTTGGTTTGTCTACTGCTTGATGAGTTCGAAAGTGTCTGTCATTTATGTACCATTATACTTAAAGATCTAACCCACCGCTTCAAAAACCAAACCCTTACTTACTGAATGTGTGCACTCTATTACTTGTGCCACCAGCGCATACTGTGCAAGGAACAAATAAGGTTTAGAAACACATGTTTTAAGCTTTATAACCTTAACGATTAAACTTACTTGCATGTTACTAGAGTTAAGGATTTGGGTCTCGAACTGACGTTTTAGAAATGAAATGTCTGTTGTAAATGGTGTTAACTTACAGTTACACAAGAGACGTCCTATAGGGTAGTTCTAGTTTTCACTTTAGTCATTTTATAAAGGTGCCGTTATAATTCTGTTAATAAGAGGAATTTAATTATGAATTTATTCACTGTGTACTGAATGTCAGTTAAATTAATACATCATTATTTTCAGCATGCATTTTAATGACGCAGAAAAGCAAATCCAGATTAATTTGTTAATGATCCACATACGTTTTACAGTTTCTAACTTTGATATCTTTAAAAAGTAGCTTTAGCCTTAAAATTGTGTTTTAGTCCTAAGAGGCCTGTGCATTTCACAACCACTTTAATGTGCAATACATTGATTTCCGTGGTACATGGTTTGAATCCAGCAGTCTCGGAGGTCTGTCTACGGTGGCTGTACAAGTGAAAGTAATTCTGGGAACGTCTGTTGTAGGAGACACTGACTGACATTTTGTCAACCTGTGTGGAAATGCAACGCCAATGTCCCCGAAGATAGACTGTCCCATTCATCATAATGCACAGAACAGCGAGCAACTGATTCACTTGGATCTCACACTTGATAAGCCGCATTTGACTCAACAGGGCAATCAAGGAGCCAGGCATGCAGACTTTCGACAGCAGCAACAAAACGATTCAAGCAGATACATGTATGACACAGTAACACAACACTCTAGAATTCTACACATTCATGTACATGTATCACATTATGTCTGTAGTACCAAGATCGATAAGGTTTGCTCAAGTCAAGAGCATGAGAGAGGTCTGAGGTGTGAGAGAGTTTTTAAGAGCTTTAAGAGATTTAGAACAGGTCTTCAGTCCACTGCGGTCCAACGTCAGAGGCAGTTTTTTCTCTTTAATTCGTAAGATGTATTCACAATGCAGAGTGTAAATACATTTTCATTTCTCTCAAATAAACGAGTTTCTTTGCTACTTATATGTTCCAAACCTGAAGAAAATTACTTTTAAAAATTTTGCCGACAAGTCCATTTCCCGTTTTCAAACACTTAGAACTTTTTTAGTTAAGTTCGAAACATTTTAGTAAATCTACACGATACTGATCAATCAAGTATCACACTGTAAACATTGAAAACGATTCCCTTATCTTTAAAGTACTTTTCTTGTTTTTCTCGTTTGACCGCGGTGAAGGTCTTCAGTGGATTTGCGATACCTGAAAGGGTGATGTTACATCGGTATAGGGCAGAAAGTGCAGCAGCATACTTATATAATGAATAGCCACCTCCATTTGTAATTTAAATGATGAAAGGCCGACTCTATTTGAAATTATCATCTTACCTCACTGGCTTTCAGGATTGCCAAATGTTCCTGGTTAACAGTGTCCCTGTTTTTCTCTACAAAACCTGTGACTTCATACTCCACATCGTCTGCAAAGTGGTGCACAATAAATGCTGTCTGGGACAAGCGTGGCTTGCTGAAATGCTGCTTCTTCAAGTGGTTCTTGTACAGCTTTTGAATCCATGAGCTGTCAGCACCCTTAGGCATCTGAAATGAGTGAGACACACTTTCAAAAGTTGAACAAAATTTATCATTTGACCTTAAATAAAAAACCCTAACCTAAGGAGATTGCAACATTGGAAATCCAAGCGGCTTGGACTTTCAGTGTTGCAAACTATCGTTCTAAGGAGATATATTTGTTCATGTAATATCCTTTTTAAGACCGTTGGGTGCAAAAAAAAAAAAACAACAACAACAACAACTCTCTGTGTCAAAAGCCATCAATGCCATGCCGTAGACCTTTTTCACACGGCTACTATTTAGCATAAAAACAAAACATTTTGCACGCCAAGCCTCGCAGTGAAAAACTTGAGAACGAGTTTAGATGTGGAAAAACAAAGCTTTTTCTTCTCCAGGGACTCAACATGGCTGCCACGTGACAAGGGTCTGCTAAGCACTGAGCCTGACTTATGAATAGCTGTAAGCTAAATTCATACATGTATTTTGGCCAAATAAGTATTCAAGATTAAATATATACATGTAATTATGCAAATAATTACAAATTGGTTTCACAGCTGTGAAAAAACACTACAGACATGTATCTGCAAACCTTGCATTCTTCATCCAGTAAATCAAGGATTCCCAGCTTGGTCTCAATCAGGTCAATACATGGTTGATTATCATAAAAGTTGATGAATGACCACTCTATCTCTTCCTTTACATATTCCTCCTGCTCCAGTTTGAACACATGCTGAAAATGGAATTACACAACTTGTTGCCTGCAAATTCTTTCAATTAAACCTGCTCTAATAGAAAAAACAAAACATTTTTTTTAATAAATAAACTAAAATAAATCTTTTACAGTACAATCAGGAACATGAATGATCAGTGAATTAAAAAATAATTTATATTACATGTAAGTAAAGATCACTTTGTAGAATAGGAAAATTTTAAGCTATTATTGTTAGTAGTGAATTATTATTGTGTACATATTTACAAAATTGCCACTTTCTCATCAGTGTAAATATGTAATGAATTACCTGAGTAAACTGTTGTTGAAGCTTTTCATTTGCATAATTAATACAGAACTGTTCAAAACTGTTCACTTCAAAAGTTTCAAACCTGAAAAAGTCATTTGATTAGTAAATCTTTATCACCCTTGTGTTATTGCACAAAGAAAACACAGGTTTGCACATGTCTACACATTTAAAAGTGTAGTAAAAGCTACCAGATGGGTGGGCTGTTAATTTGAACCACATCAGCCAAATCAGACATGAATATTCTTAGCAAGGGGCATTTGTTGCAGTTTAAAATGAATTTCAGGTCAAAATGATTTCAAACTAGTTTGATTTGCATTTTCCTTTGTTTCAGTTTGATGATAGTGACTATAAGACAAAGTAAATTCAATTCAAACTAGTTTAAAATCATTTTGACCTGAAGTTCACTTTAACCTACAACATTTACATACATGTAACCAATAAATGAATTTGTTCAGCATAGCACCACATTCTTCAAAGAATGTTTATCTCTTTAATCTCCTGAGGCAAAATGGTGATCAATATATAACCTAGTGTTGGGTCCAATTGGCTGATGCCATAGTCAATCATCAGAAATGATTAACTATGAACCGATCGATCAGTGATCATAATGAGACTTTATTTCATTACCACAGTGTAATATATACTCCATGTATTTTCCCTTGTAAAACCACTCAAAGAATGAACCTTTACCCCAGTCTCCCCCCCCCCCCCACTACATTTGTACATGTATGCCAGAGGTCTTACCCATAAATGTCCAGAATTCCTAGGAATGAGTGCTGTTTGACATTACTTGTAAGGGAGTTATTTATGCACTGAACAATCCACTTGAAGAGCTGGGAATAAATATGCTTGCTAATTGCTTCTCTTCCAAAATTGGCCTACAGGAAATAACAACAAAGCTCTAATCTCAGTCTGTGCAATGAACTATGTACCATCCAGTCATTTCTGTTTCAGCCCTTTCCAAAAACACATATCTCTGGGCTTCTGGTAGCTCACATTAGTATTTCTAAGTAAAACAGCAGATCTCTTAACACCTACAGGAACTAGCTATACAAATCGTTAAACTAGAAGAAACAACCTGGAGTTTTCAGGAAAAACCTGAAGAGTTACATGCACATCACAATAGATATGCTATCATTTTGTTTTACAGATCAATTGGAAAGAGAGAGACTGGTAGCTAGTTACAGTGTACATGTAATTGGCAAAACCAACTAATTTCCTAATACACCGTTTTAAGGTATCCTCTCAGAGGCTGTATCTAGAACTTTGCAAAAGCTGGCTACCTTGAAATCATCAAGCTACAAAAAGGAAAGAAGTCCTGGGAGAAATTAACTGGTTTACGAAAACAAGTGTTCAGTCTTCTTTTTTTCTTTCCTTCCTTTTTTTAAAAGCTTTTTGTAAACATCAATCCGTATAATTATTGTGACTGCCCAGGAGACTGGGAGGTAAAGCTGAATAACAAGAGTCTCCTGGCAAAACTAGAAGACTTGGTCAAGAGATGCTTACCTCATCAACATTGAGTGGCTTGATTAACACTTCCTGCACAGTAACAATCTTACGATTACACAACCATTTCTTAAATTGATTTCTATCAACACCCAAAAGGTCTGCTGTGATTGCAAGATGAACATCATTGTCCTGAAAATAAAATTGGAATATTATAATTTATGTTCAGAAAAAAGGGAAGAACTTTGCAACTGAAGGAAGGATGGGCACGGTTACTTAACACAAAGTAGGGATGCATTCTTTTGGGACTATTCTGGCTATTCTTATTCCGGTTTAGGAATAACGGAATACACGGAATTTCAATTTTGAAAAGAACGCTCCTTCTGAAAATGGAATACCCGTGGCAGAGGCGACCTGAGAACTACTATGTCTGCACACGCACGGGTGGCCGCACAGGATTTCCCACCAAAAATTTCCCAAAAGAACACGTATTCTGGCTATTCCGAGCAAACCGTATTCCTTTCATTCTGTTCATTCTGCTATCGGGAGCAGAATGAGCAGAATGATATTCTGATCATTCCGAAAACGGAATCGCTCCCAAAAGAACACAAATACCGCCTATTCCAGGTATTCTGGAATAGTCCCAAAAGAACACACCCTAAGATTCAACTTTATTCTTGTCAGGATTATTGATGGCCAGCAAACCCCATAGAAGAAGTGGGGGGGAGGGGGGCAGATGGAAAAAACCATCCTGCAATAAAATAATACAGCAAATGAAAACTGATCATGCATTAACTGCCTTACATCAATTTCACTCTCCTCTTCACCAGAAGGCTGAATGTCGATGTTTCCAATATGTAAAATCCCTGCTAAGATCCTGAATATCATCAGCTGTTGATCTTCCATGATTCCCACAAGATCCATGGCTTCACGCATCTCCTCAAACCCTTCAGCATCATCAACATCATCAACATAAGGACACTCGCCTTGGTTGAGGTAATAGAAGTTGTCCTGATGTGCTGGAGAAAAACACAATGTACAGAGTTGTTTCTAAGTATAAGGTGCCCATAATAGAAACTGAAGAGCTCGGAGGAAAAGGGACATATTAAGTGATAATCTGGCCTTGAAATCCAAATTGTTCCAATTTAGTTTTATTTTGGCACACAGGCTGCTATTGTAGTAATCACATAGTCAAAACATAGCTCCAAGTTTACTTCTTAACCCAACAGCTTAATCCTAACTTACCAAGTCTAAGATCTTTGAGTTCTGGGATATCACAAGCAGCGCACAGCTGATAGAAGATGTGATAGTTTCTTTCATCTGTCGCTTGAAAGACAACTCGGGATTTTTCCAGTAAATATGTTCTCATGTGGGCTCCAGTTATGTGGTGGTTCTTGTCAAAAGATATTTCCAGGTATTTTCCAAATCGGCTACTGTTGTCATTCCGAATTGTTTTTGCATTTCCGATGGCCTGAAATGTGTTTCAAAGAGTATATGACAGGAGCAAGAACTATATATTGTGAACAGCACAAAAAAAAGGAAATAAGTTTTTGAACCTTTACCTGTACGTTATTGTAACACCTTAAGGAATTTTCATAACATGGGACTCTTGCAAGCAAGTTCCATTTCTGGCTAAGTTTGTACCACCTTGAGTTCTAGAGATCTCACCAGTGTAAAATCAGAGTTACCAAATGCAGTATTCAAGTCAAGAAAACAGTTGAAAACAGTACCTCCATAATAGGGTTTGAAGCCAGGACTTTCTTCTCGACTTGGGTCTCACTTGAAGCCCCACCCACTGACGCAAAGTACCTCATAGCATATTTGGCACTGACTGTCTTTCCTGCACCACTCTCACCACTCACAATAATTGACTGGTTCAACCCATCTCTAAACAAGGACATCAAACATAGAGCAGAACGCTATAATTAGACCTGGACACTGAGTATGATTTGCCCGATAGGGGCCTGGTACGAGTCGTTCATACCACGTTGTTCGTGTTACATGTTCTCGTCATTCCTAAGTGAGAATGCTCGTTTATATTAAATGTATTTCTCAATGAAATGGATGAATTCCTATCTAAAACAGTAATGGTGAAGTTTGTTATCGTGCCAGTGTTGTGAACCACCTTAAGTTCACTTCCACTGAAAGTGCAAGTTAATTTAAATGTTCCCAGCCAGACAACTCATGGCGCTACCCAGGAAAACTGAGAACAAGATTATTTCTGGTCACTTGTACTAGAAATAAATTTATTCTGGTTGGCATAAGCAGTTTTGTGACATATTGAAAGTTAAACTGTACAGCTAACAAAAATCTTACAAGCTTCACGTTTCCCTAAAGTGAAGAAATGTCTGGAACATTCCATCCATAACTGGTACTGTATGATTTAGTGACATTAGGGATGCCTCTCATGAGAACCCTCAGGCCTTAGAAACGGAAAGTTCGGTCATCTGAAATGACCGAACTTTGATCCCTACCCGCTATAAGACAATAGGAGCCGTTGACAGAGCACACAGCTGGATTCTCCTCTGGCCTCTAGTAAACGAATGTTAATCGTCAGTCACACGTCAACACTTGACGAGGCACACAGTTGGACTCTCGTGTGTTCTCTGCTAAAACGAATGTTAACCATCAGTCACACGTCAACTTTTCACAGTGCTTGCAAAATATCGAAACACCCAAGCGCAAGAACCGCTTCGCTTCCTTCTTTTTACTTGCGGTTCAGCTTTTCGATAGTTCGCCTCCACTTCTTCAGACATGCCGTACTGAACCGAATAATTAATAGTCATGCGAAGCAAGTAAACGTGACAGACAATACGACACGCAGTCAGTCCACTTTTTTCAGTGCGAGATTCGGGAGGGGGAGGCTAGGTGGGAGGGTGTTATAATTTGAAATTGTTGTACATACAAACATTAGACGACCTGGACTTGATGTTTTCGGTCATTTACTGCAATATTCTAGTAATGAATGAGTTAATTGGAAAATATATATATTCTCATACTCTCATATTCTCATATTCTCTTATAATTATGCTTCATTCAGTTTTGTTTATCATTAGAAATTAGCAAGGGTAGGGTGAGTTGACATTTTTTATTGTCAGGAAGTAAGATATGTTCTTCATTTCCGTTTACAATTCCGCTCAGTGAGTCGATGATTAGTACTGTTTGTGTTACATTGAACTGTACGAGACGCAACACCCGCCAGTTCAGATGGATAAAAATATTAAGTGCGATCTTACATTTTGTGATGAGTAGCTGTTTATGTCACATCCAACTGTATAAGGCGCAACACCCGCCAGTTCAGATGGACAAAAAAATTAAGTGCGATCTTAATTCTGTGATTAGTATTGTTTATGTTACATTGAACTGTATGAGGCGCAACACCCGCCAGTTCAGATGGATAAAAATATTAGTGCGAACTTACATTTTGTGATCAGTACTGTTTATGTTACATTGAACTGTATGAGGCGCAACACCCGCCAGTTCAGATGCAAAAAAATATTAAGTGCGATCTTAATTCTGTGATTAGTACTGTTTATGTTACATTGAACTGTATGAGGCGCAACACCCGCCAGTTCAGATGGATAAAAATATTAAGTGTGATCTTACATTTTGTGATCAGTAGCTGTTTATGTCACATCGAACTGTATAAGGCGCAACACCCGCCAGTTCAGATGGACAAAAAAATTAAGTGCGATCTTAATTCTGTGATTAGTATTGTTTATGTTACATTGAACTGTATGAGGCGCAACACCCGCCAGTTCAGATGGATAAAAATATTAGTGCGAACTTACATTTTGATCAGTACTGTATATGTTACATTGAACTGTATGAGGCGCAACACCCGCCAGTTCAGATGCATAAAAATATTAAGTGCGATCTTAATTCTGTGATTAGTACTGCTTATGTTACATTGAACTGTATAAGGCGCAACACCCGCCAGTTCAGATGGATAAAAATATTAATGGTGCGATCTTAAGTTTTGCGATCAGTACTGCTCATGTTACATCGAACTGTATGAGGCGCAACACCCGCCAGTTCAGATGGACAAAAATATTACGTGCAATCTTAATTCTGTGATTAGTACTGTTTATGTTACATCGAACTGTATGAGGCGCAACACCCGCCAGTTCAGATGGATATTAAAGTGCAATCTTAAATTTTGTGATCAGTATTGTTTATGTTACATCGAACTGTATGAGGCGCAACACCCTTCAGTTCAGATAAACAAAAATATTTTAAAGTGCGATCTTAAATACTGTGATTGGCACTGTTTACAAAATTTAAGTCATACCTTGGTTCTGTCCAGCGTTCTTCTTTTATTCTGTTCGACAAGTTCCTTCCATTTGGCATAGTAAACAATAGCCAGTTATTTAGCACGCGAATACGTGTCTCTTTCTTTCTGTTTTCGATTTTCTTGGCCTCTCTTTCCACAATCCGAGACAATCGTTTTCTTTTGTTTCTTTCATTTCTTATCCTGCGTTTCTCATCGATTGAATTTTCACGCGAGCGTCGTGACATGATCGTTCTTTCGAAAGCGCGCGCTTTCCCTTCAATTCCCGCTTCCACGGCTTGTAACGCGATCGCTGGCTTAGTTGCCTCTGGCTTGCGTGTGCGCCCGCTATTTCATAATCCGATATACCAAATTCGAATGGGCAGCGGCTTATCGCAAAACAATAGCGAAAATTGCTTATTACAAAGAAAGTACAACAAAGGAATTTTGAGCAAATTGATCTCTGTGGTGAAAATTACCGAAGTACATCACAATGATAACGTTAGGGATGACACCGTTGTTTTCGATGATGTGATCCTTTTTGTTTTTAATTAAAAAAAGCACTTGTGATTATTGTATATCATCATCGCGTCTGCACTCGATAAAAATCGTAGTGTCTTCACACAGGTAGCGCGCCCACTGAAAGATCCTACAAAAGTTCGAAAAACAACTCAAGAAGCTTGAATGTATTTATATGTATTGTATATGTATATGTATTGTTATATGTATATGTATTGTTTTCGGCCGCAAATCAAACTTCAACTGCGAGCGTTAAAAACGGCAATCAAGATCAAATTCCCTTACACTCTATGATTGGCTTAAACGATGGATTCACTTAATTAGATTTTCGAGCATTTAATTAGATCAATGTTAACGTCCATAGCAACTAGGCTTTCAACAGCGAGCCAAAAAATCCTCTATGAGGGTTCTCATGAACTTTTATTTAAGTGTCAAGTAAGTTAAATGGGCAATTTTCAATTTAAAGTGTCTTGCGCTGTGGACAACGGGTAATTGCTGAGTGTTGTCCCAGTGGAATGTAACCACATCATCATCGAAGTATATAACTCATAGATACCGATAATCAACAGACAAGCTGCGGGTGTTGAAAACCACAAACGACAGCCGAACTCCGTTCCATTCTTCACCTATTGTTCACCTGAAGCGATCATGTAACACTGGAATGGCCTGAAGTTAATTAAATTTCACACCTCTTCATGTGATCAGTAAAGCGTCTATAGCAACCATGGCTTCCAACAGCGTCCACAAAATCCTCTATGAGGATCCTCATGATTCATGCCTGTATTACCCGGAATTACATGTAATAACAAAATCCAACCAGGAGCCTTATAGACAGATCAAGGTCAATGCCACATTGCACAGAATGGAACAATTCCATTCTATGTAGCTTTCATTATTAATTTATTCAAGCTGTATGATTCCCCAATGTTACTTGATAGGTTCCAACTTTAAGCACTGTACTTGTCAACTAATTTATTACCTGGACATGGCTCTAAAGGCATCCTCAGCCACAGCAAAGATATGTGGGTCCATGTCACCCATGGACTGGCCACTATAGGCTGCAATGATGTCTGGGCCATACAGAGGCAGTTGCTGATATGGGTTAATAGCAACCAGTACAATACCTACATGTACAGTAAAAAAAATCACATATAAAACTAAATAAATTACTAATTAAAAGTACATTTTCACAACATAGTATCTCAAACTCTGCTACCTTTGATTCCCTCATTACATGTATCTTCAACTGAAATCTGTTATCTCTAGTGAATTGACACAGTATTTTATAACTGGCTTTCTTGAACTCATGTGGGGGCACGATGGTGTAGTGGTTAGTGCATTGGACTTCACATCTGAAGGTCAGTGGTTCGCGGCCTATTACCCGTCAGAGTGTTGATTTCTTAGACAAGTAACTTTACCCCACATTGTCTCTCTCCACCCAGGTGTGTCCTGTAATTCACAAATCTAATAGTATATCTTGTCCTTTACTACAAGCAAATTTGCTACACTTACAGGTAAGTTAGTTAGAACAAAACACAAAAACTTGCAAAAGCAATGCAAATGAAACAGCAGCATTTAACAAAATTTGTCTATTCACTTAAGTCACAAGGGACAGAACATTAAGGTTGCATTCTTTCGGGAATATTCCGGAACAAGAATACCCAGAATTACCACTAATTGTATTCTTTTGAAACCTTTTCCATTTTGGAATGAACAGAATAGTATTGTTCCTTCTGTTCATGATAGCAGAGTGAATGGAATGAGTGGAAATATACCAGTTCATTTGGAATATACAGCACTGCTTTATTTTGGAAAAGTCTTTTTGTTCATTCAGATATTTAACAATTATTCTACGAGGGCGCGCTGGATATCGAATGATAGATAACCAACGAGGAGCGTAGCGCCGAGTTGGTTATAATCATTTGATATCAAGCAAGCCCGAGTAGAATAATTGTTTTATTAAAAACTTAACCACTGTTTAAAACTAATCAAGAAAGAAAGGGAAAAATGAGAAAAGAAATTTAAACGGAACAAGAATCGATCACATGACTGAACGAAAAAGGCGCCAAAACCTTGCGAAGTGTTGCAGCGTTTCCTTGCAAAGCTGAATGAATCAATGAAAAGTGCTCGAAAGTGAACAAAGTAGCACAAGTTTTGGAGAAAAATCTTCTAATTATTGGCTCTGAAATATGGTACATGTTTGATTTGTCCTGAGACATTGTTGTAATCTCGTTCAAAGCGGATTGAAGCTGTACAATTTCACCACATTAACTGCTGGAGTTGAAACTGAACAAGTTTGTAATCTGTTCGCACAACGGAGCTATCATGTGGGTGTTTGATCGAACTGAAGACGGAACAAATTTGAACTTGAAGAGGTAATTTCTATGCAGCTCAGAACCAAGATTACTGTAGCGAGGAACATTAGAATTCACCATCATAGTTTGTTAAACGCAAAGCGCAAAATGCAGTTGTTCTCGGTTTAGAGGTTGCGGACGGAATGGTAAAAACAACATTCAAACAACTGGAAAAGCGATTCAACTCCGTTTACATGGCATCCGATTTCTATCTGAGCATTTGGACCTGTTGGAACACAGAGCTACAACGAGTGCAGGTAAACCAGTGTCAATTTTGCGTGTGTAAGGTCCAAAAAATCTCGCCCTTTCTTCCTTCTTGGTAGTTTGCCGCTGTATTTTTTTTAGTAATACTTGTTTAGACTGATTCATGATTTTCGCACCGACTTGCCATGAATGTGTGATAGTTTTATTAAAATGCTCCTGCCCCATTTCATTGTGTTTTATTTTATGTCTTGTCTTGATATTTTGAAGTGGAAAGCCTTCCTGATAAAACCTACCGTTTGTTCAATTTCAATGATCGACGTGACGATCGATGAAAGAAATTAATTGTAAACACAACGCTTTATGCTTAAATCTCCATTTCTGCACAGTTTGTTCAAACAATTTTGACTTGTGTTAGACGACGCTGTTGGTGATGCTTGTTGGTGACGCTGTTGGAATTTCTGCTTAATTTAAATTCACTGCCGAAGTGATTTTTCTCGTCCATTTTTCTCGTCGGGTTGCTCGCAAGGAAAAAACTTTCAGCTCACTTTGTTGTCGAGTGTTCATTGACTATATTTGGTCGCTGCAGGTATATGAGCTGATAGTCTAGCTCCGTTCAGCCAATCAAAGTGCTAGAAATCCAATATACCTAGTCCAGTTTTTAATAAATGTTTATAGGCAAACTTGCATTTTTTATGAAAAATGATATTCTTTGTATTCAAATATTAGTACACTTATATAAGACAGAATAGCCAGAAAAGTACCAGAAGAATGCAACCCAAATTTAAATTTATTTTGCATATTCAGTTTTTTTTTAAATTTCTTTTTAAGATGATTTACATGTTCATTGTAAAACCAAAACTGGAAAATTGTTTAAAACAGACATCCAATAAACTGGATTCTTAATCAAATAAAGATGACAGGAAATAACCAAATATGCAGCCAAGTGAAGAAATTTGCATTTTGAAAAATAGTTTACTGATGATTTATCGCTCTTTCACATTGCCTGAGGCTGACAAATTTAAAATCCAAACAAAAGTAAGCGGTTTGTGACACCTTCATGAAAATAAAACAAGACAATACTCGAAAACGAATTAAGAACAAACAATTTTGCTTTCAAAAAATAACACATTGCTTATTTTTTGCAGGAGCGTTGATTTATCTGCAAAATAAACACAAAGTTACAAACCTAAGAGCAATTAGTATCGCACCAATAATTTCACGGAATAATATGAAAGTTATTAAAATTTTAGTTCCTTAGTATCTCGAAACTTTTACAAGCCTTGAAAAACAAGCATACATACCGCAATAAGTATATATTTCATTGGACTGCAGAAAACGGACTTGAAGATTGTACAAAACTACAAGAAAAAATAATTGTAACATAAAGCTTGATTTTAAAAACATAAATATGATATACACCCGCCACCCACTTTGATTTGTTGTTATTATCTTTATGCCGACACAAGATGAATTTCAACGAAGTAACAGTAGGCAATGGGTCTCATGAGAAATCAGAACAAATGAAAATTCATTAATTCTCGTAAAAAGTGTACACAAACAACAAGCGCACAATATTTGATTGATATTTAAAAGTCCGTGTACAAACCGGCAGGTTCATGTAGGTAGCTCAAGGTTGTCAGGTCATTTTCGCCCACCAAAATCTCGGGGTTTCTCAAAGGAGGTAATTTTGATATATCCTTCGAAACATCGATAGTAATTTCCTGTTGAGAGGAAAATAAATACAGTGTAAGCTTAACGTAAGCACGAAACAAAAGGTGACTCTCAAAACTTGCGAGACTCCAAGCTCTTGTCAACGTGATTTGTAAATTAAGGAAAATAAACTCACATTTCCGTCTTCAAGTTCAATTTCCAAAATGCCATCCTCTTTTAAATCTTTCGTTAATTCTCCACCGATCCATACCACTTGACTGTGAGGAATCCAAACTCTAGCCTCCTGATAAAAGAAAGAAACCCGGTGGATAAATTCACGAACTTTGCACCAGGCACTTGAATTTGACAACAAGCATGAAGCCTTGAAAGTTACCTTTGTGTACAGCTCTAGCGTAGTCATTTTTATCCGTATAGAATTCTATAAATCCATTTGTGATCCTGAGTGGTACTATGGACATTATGCACAAGATTTGAGCTGGAAAACATCCGCGAAATATGTGAAACAAATCGCCTCCACCGCCGCCATTTCTGGAGACGGCGAGCTATCACGCAGAAGCCGCTGACCAAATGTACTTTTTTATTTCTTCGCGGGTTGTCCGCGGGTTGCTTTGTCACAGGATGTCACAGTGATATACGGTTCCCCCGTGATAGGTGTTCCCCCGAACACATATCACTAGTGATATGTGTTTCCCCCGTAGGGAAATGCAAAACACTGAAGCTATGCATCCAAGCCTCCAATGGTTTTAAAGCGACCAAAACAAAACACAAATGTTCTTTCGAAAGATTAGGGTTAAAATTTGGCTAAGTTGAGCAATTTTCTGTGTCTCATAGGTATGAGGGTATATCTATGACAAAATTCAATTGTTTGAAAACGAAATGAAATTAGTCAAATCTGACATGTACCAAGTCAAAGCTGATAAAGAGAAAACCGTGGCAGAGGGATCTTATTATGGAAAAGGGCATCATCAAACAGGCATCAAGAAAAAAGGCATCACGCTAAAAGGCATCACGCAAAAGGGCATCACGCTAAAAGGCATCACACTAAAAGGCATCACGCTAAAAGGCATCGCACAAAAAGGCATCACGCTAAAAGGCATCACGCAAAAAGGCACCACGCAAAAGGGCATCACGCTAAAAGGCATTACGTTAAAAGGCATTATCCAGGGAGACTGCGTGATGATAGCGGTGGCACGATACTAGTTTTGCAAATCGATCTGATACGGGTACAATATTTACCGATATTTCTCTTCTTTTTTCAATATTCATTAACTGATGTCAATATTATTACCTCAAACTCAAAATTCTTCTTCTGACGTCATCAGCCAAGGTCGAGTCCAGGCTAAAATATGACCAACAATGCAAAGCTCGATATATAGCAACAGAGCACACACAAACGGGACCGAGAAATGAATTCTCTGAAAGAACACATGCAAGTGTCTGTGCTTCTAAAGATTACGCTTCATATAAGCAACAATTTCCGCGAACTCCGCGGAACACAGATGTAACGTTTTTCTTCGAGGCAGTGTCTAGATGCCCGGCAGCCTCGCATGGATAGAGGTTCAAGAGTAAATGCCCTGTAGCCCTTATTCAAAGCTTATCGATGTATTCATATTTGTTTAGAACTGCCAAGCGATTAAGAAAAGTATTCTGGTTTAATTTGTATTTGACGAATTTTCCGAGCTTGTGGCTACTAAAATCGCTGTGTTCGCGACACTTGAAATATTTGTGGTTTGACTGGCCAGCAGTAAGAAACCCGCAAGAATTTGGACAGAATTTATCATTCAAACCTTCTGGTTGCATTCGAAGTTTGTTTGGAACTACCAATCGATGCCTTTTTGCGTGATGCCTTTAAGCGTGATGCCTTTTAGCGTAATGCCTTTTAGCGTGATGCCTTTTAGTGTGATGCCTTTTTGCGTGATGTCCTTTTGCATGATGCCTTTTAGCATGATGCCTTTTAGCGTGATGCCTTTAAGCGTGATGCCTTTCAGCGTGATGCCTTTTAGCGTAATGCCTTTTAGCGTAATGCCTTTTAGCGTAATGCCTTTTAGCGTGATGCCTTTTTGCGTGATGCCTTTTAGCGTGATGCCTGTTTGATGATGCTCTTTTTCATAACACATTCCTTCTACAATGGCTTTCTCTCCATCAGCTTTGACTTGTGTCGTGTCAGATTTGACTAAGTTTATTTCCTTTTCAAGCAATTGAATTTTGTCATAGATCTATCCTCATACCATAGGTTCGACTTTTCTGCGTGACCAGTCTCGGAGTTTCGATTTTTCGCTCAAGCCGTCTCTGGGTCTCAATCGGTTTGCAAAGCTTTCTCCGTGTTTCTGAGTGTTAACAAAATTTCTGTTGACCTCTCACAAGGCTATTTATAGTTCAGATGTGCCTCGCTAATGCTCCGATCAATTCGAAAGTTCAACATCCCCCCCCCGGGTAACCCCCCGGGCATTTGACCTTTTGAAGATTGGCTTGTTCAAATTCCCTCCCCTCGAGACAAAAAAGCCGTTCAAATGCCCCACCAATTAGTACTGAACTACCTCTCCTCAAAGACAAACTTCGTCTTCAATCAAACACTTTACACGCCTTTCAGAGAGAGATATGCCGTAATGACACCTTCAGACGTCTTTTAAAGACCCTTTTGAAAGAGTTATTCACTAACAAAGGCGAAATTATATCTTGTAAATCCGTCAAACCCTGCAAAAACCGAAAACACTCACTGGCGTATTACGTCAGAACAAGAGATATATCCGGTTCAAATTCCCCACCCTTCCAACGCAATGTTCAAATTCCCCCCTCCCAGGGCACGATGCACAGTCAAATGCCCGGGGTATGCCCGGGGGGGATGTTGAAGTTTCGAATTGATCGGCGCATAACATCGCACGAGTTATAAATGTCGGTAAATGGCTGAACTCAATTTGTTTTGTTCGGGAAATAAGTTTATCATAAAAAGTCTCGGGCTCACATTCAAAAACTCCAAAAGCTCTTTCTCTCATTCAAAATATTGAAAAGTTCTCGGGCTTGGCTCGCACAAGAAAACGATTCTCTCACTGAACCACGCAAAGCCTCAAATTGAATTTACCACTGATAGTACTGATTCACCAAACGATTCACCACCTCTGCTGTTTCGTAGGATTGAATAACTACTCAAATCGAGCACAGCGACAAAAATCGAAGGTTGATAAACCTAAAATTTAAACGAGCGGCATTACCCAAGAGAAGAACTGGTTAACAGTACAGTGGAATTCCAATTTTTCGAACCTCCAAGGTAAATGGAAATTGGTTCGAAAAATCGGGAGTTCGAAAAATCGGAGGTGGTATCAAATCAGACCTGTTTTACCGTGGAATGGTTTTATAAGATCCAAAAAGGCAGACAACAATGGTATTTCACTCTTTTTTATGTGTGAACCATCTTTATTTACCAACGAAACGTGCATTTAAAACAAAACGAAAATTTAAGGATTTAAGCCAATTTCGACAGAACAAAAACCAGTACTGTATTGATACATATGTCTGTAATTTTGCGCAGAATTTTGACTGCATTTTCCTTCTCCTTACTGTATCAGAAAAAAGTACCCTGTATTCCACGGTTTAAAGGAACAGCAAAATTTTTTAATGTGCTACGGCAAGAGCTTGAAAACATAATGCAACTAAACGAAGGAACTTTGATCACGTACAGTAATTCAAGACCCTCGATTGTGTAACAACGGCGTTGTAGTTTCTTCAAGATGACTTCAATGACATATTTGTGTGTAACAAAAAATGCGCGAAAACACCTTTCCCGGAACTTTTTAATTGCATTCAGGGGTGTATGTGGCTAAAACCGGTTTTTGTTGGTTCCTGAGTTTTCAAAGTTCGAGAAATCGAATGTAAATTTTTGAAAGGAAGAAAGAACCAGTTCGAAATATCGGGAGTTTCGAAAAATCGAGCATTCGAAAAATCGGGGGTAAAATTACAGTGTTTGACTGAAGCAATTCCAAGGGAAACGACTTTTGGTTCGAAGAATCGGGAGTTTCGAATAATCGAGTATTCAAAAAATCGGGATTCCATTGTAGTGACATAATTATAAAGTATTACTAAACCAGGATATCAAACCAACTCAGGATTAAACCTTAGATTATAAAAATACTGCATTTGCGTACTCGGGAGATTCAGGAATTCTCATAACCATTGCAACAGAATATAGTTTTCCCTTTCTAGTTGCGACAATTTTTGATTTTTCGCAATTCGGTTTCTGGAAGGGAGGGGGTGGGGGAAACACAAAACACTTGCCGCCATGTTTGCGGGGTGATATGTGTTCAGGGGGGGGGGAACACATATCACCGGGGAACATATGTCACTGTGACAGCGGGACCCTGGACTCATTGGCGGGTATCGGGTGTCTTCCACGAAGGCGATCCGCGCCACTGAAGAGTCATAAGAACGTCACAGACGTGTGTTATAAATTTTAATACACTTCTTTGTTGTTTTTTGTAGAACAACAGCGTGCAATGACCAAATTAACCTGTTACAGGCGTTCAGTTAGTGGCGCGTGAGCAAAAAATATTGAGAGCGAAGAGGCTGGGGAGAGAAGGAGTTTCACGTTAAGCGTACACATGTATTTATTTTCTTGCCAACAGGAAATTACTATCGATGTTTCGAAGGATACTATCAAAATTGCCTTCTTAAACCTCTTCTCGTTTCTTTTTTCTTTTCTTTTTTTTCTTTTGGTTTTTGTTTTTGTTTGTTTGTTTGTTTGTTTTTCGCTCTTAATATTTTTCGTTCGTGCGCCACTAAGTGAACACCTGGAACAGGCTTTGACCAAATTCAAAGTTTTATGGAACGAGAACGCACGTCAGTGAGTTATTTTTGAATGTGGGGCATACGAAGCATAAGACTACGGGTCAAGGGTGTCTGCACCATTTCAGAGTGAAACTGTACATTCAATCTATTACGCTGACAGAGCAGCTATCATCCCTATAGCTCTTCAGCGAGGATTTATTGACCCCTAGACAGTCCATATCGAGATCGGCCGTGTTTTTGTGTAATGCAAAAGATTTCATTATTGACTTTCAGCGGTAACCTATCATGACTTGTCGATCCCTACGTCAAACATTCCTCATGGTATCACCGAATGTGTAGAAGTGCGAATTCATGAACACTCAAACCCTTGTAATGACTGTGAACCCGCTCGTCACCTACGCGAGAATCCATCTCATTCTTTTAGTTGGCGAATTCTGTGTACAGCCCATTCTTTTCACAAGCGCAGAATTATTGAAAGCCTAATGATCCAACAATGGAGCCCCAGTTTGAACAAACAAGTTCATTCTTACGTTGCGAAATTGTTCCCATTGGGAATCACTTAAAACATGTAAAAATATGCACATAGCGGACGGTCTTTTTACCCAGACGATGACTTAATTAGTCGAAAACGTTTGGTTTTCCTTTTTTAAACGTTTTTTAACCTTGTAAATAGTGTTGTTTAAATCGTAAGCGATTATTATGGATATAAATTTATTTTTCTTGTCTTAAATTCGCTATATGCTGACAATGTATCTAAAACTGAAACAGACTTAAGTCCATTCGATTCCATCTAGCCGCCTTTAATCCAGAAACCTGCGCTGTGATATGCTTACTTCTCCTCACCTATTACTCCACCCTGCAATTGTAGGGAAAAGAAATCATTTTGAATCATTTTGAGCACAAATTAAAGCAGCATTAAAAAAAGATGACGGGTTCCAGGGAGAATGAGATCAAAATTGCAATTACCCTTTGAGCGCCCAGGTCACCCATTTATAACAGCTTTTGCTAACGGTTTACCCTGGTAAAACATGTTATTATTATTATTATTATTATTATTATTATTATTATTATTATTATCATTATTATTATTATTGCTAGCGCATTCGATAGGTAATCGTCATCATTTGCACTTGAAAACCGTTTCAACAGTACGCTCGCCTGATTATACTATACACCTTATGTGGTTTGCGAGCAGCTAGTAAACGCTTTTTACCCATTTTACTCTACCATGCCAGCTGAAGAAAACAATTAGTTTTGCAAACAAGGTCTGAATAAACGCTATCAGTCGATAGAGGGAACTTGTCAACCTCGTTCGCAGGGCCCGTTCTCTTCATCCATAGAAGAGGGCGTGCCCCAGTTGGGGAGACAAAATAATTTCAGTTAAATTGACCTTGTTTTCTTTCCGAGGCAAAAAGTTTCTGTCGTTAAGTTCTTGCATTCAACTCATGTTCTTCCTTTTTTGACGCACTTCAGTCAAATGGCCTCATTCACCATTTGACTTCAAGGTATCATGTAAAACAACTGCACTACCCTGTTAGCCCATAGTCTCGGTCTGTCCGTACTGTAAGCTCCTTGATTACTTATCCTCGACTTTGTTTTGTTTTGTTTCTTTGTTCGTTTGTTTTTTCTTTCCCTCGAATTACTAGTGGTTCACGCGCTACGTTCTTTGGCCATAAATCGAGATAAAAAAACTTGGTCGGACAGAGAATGCGAGGATAGTGAGAACTATTTATTTGACTCAGTCCCCAGTTTAGATATACCCAGTCCGCCTATACAATGTTGAGACAATCACCTGTGGGTCGAGCCATTGAACTATGAACGCCTCTCACTTCTTTCTGACACTCCTCCACTTCTTCGCCATCACAACCCTCGCGACATTCTTCAGAGCATTCTCCGAGTTCTTCCTCAACAGAACGTCGTCTAAGTACATGGCTTACAGTCTTGCCCAAGAAGCTTACAGCGTCATTTTTGCTCAACAGAATGTTACCTGTAGAACAATTAAATGTGGGATGGTGGAAAAACGTTAAATTTCGGTAACCGCTTTGTTTTCGTTGCACAGTTTGTTCTAGGTTTCGGAAAAAGCTTAAGGAAAAGAACGAACGAATGTAGGAGCCCGTCAAAAGGAGAAAAAGTTGTGAATTAACCATCAAATCACTTAAGAACGTGCATTGATAAACGTACGAAACATGGAAGGAACAAACGAATGAACAAAAAAATGAACAAATACAAGTATTGAGCAAACAGAAAGGGATCAAGTCTTTAGAAATTTCAAGGCCGAAAGGAGTCGGAGAAAGAGGAATTGAAGCAGCGAGTAGAAACAAAAAGCTTATGTGTTAACTAGTTAACACCCCTGTTTCTAAAATACAAAATCTTCACTCACGTTTGTTCATTTTGGCGCCTGAATCGTTTGGTTCTGCCACGCAGTGCACAATAAGCAAAGCGACAAGCAAACTCGCTGTCACTGAATAAACCCGGTCCAGGACATCTCGAACAGTACAATGATGCACGACACTCCTCTCTGTTGACACATGACTAAGAGTTAATTTAAATCCACTTTTATAGCTGCATCCACGATCGTCTGACTTAAGCGCATTTCCTTCCTGTGAAGCTGAAACACTTCAGGTGCGCTTCCGTTTCTATGAGGTCCCGGCTCAGATTCTCAGTTGTTTTCCTACTTCTTTCTTTCTTTCTTTTTTTCTTTTTATCCAGACGTTGTTTACAGTTTTTGCCACTTCTCTGCTTGGCAACACATTGCCATTTTCTGCTTAATATAGGTTCAGTTGTGTTCCGACGGATTTCCCTTTTTGCAATACAATATCGTTCATAATTTTCTGAAGGAAGTGAAACAACTTCCTTTTCCGTTTGCTTTGAGAGAAAGATAAGATCTCTGTTTCAGAACTGTGTCCTGGGAACATGATTAACGATGATTAACGATCTAGCAATCAGTAACGCTTCACTTTGCAAATATGTAGACGACACAACGGCATCTGAGGTAGTTAGGAAAGGACAAGTGAGTAATGCGCAAATTATAGCTGACGAGGTAGCTGAATGGTCCAACAGGAATAGAGTCAAGTTTAATATTGGCAAATGTAAAGAGCTACGTATTTCGTTTGCCTCAGTCAGTCGCGAGTTCCCTCCTGTAGTTATCGGAGGAGAGCGTATAAAGGCTGTTAGCGCCGCTAAACTCTTAGGGGTAACCATTTCAAGTGACCTATCTTGGAACGCGCATATCACAGAAGTGATAAAGAAGGCAGCCAAAAAGCTCTATTTTCTTATCCAGCTCAAAAGAGCCCGAGTTTCTCAGAAAGATCTCTGTCTTTTCTACGTCACATGTGTGCGTTCTGTTATTGATTATGCCACACCAGTCTTCCATTTTTCTCTGCCAGCTTACTTAACGCACGAATTAGAGCGCGTTCAGAGGAGGGCGATGCGAATCATCTGCCCCGGCATTGAGTATCAGCATGCTCTAGCGCTAGTGAACCTTCCAACTGTAGCGAAGCATCACAACTGATATTTGCAAGCACACCTTTGAGAATATCTGTAACGATAGCGGCCACAAACTTAAGAAACGTTTGCCACCCTTATATGATTGTAAGTACAATTTAAGGCACGCGCGCACCTTTAACTTGCCGCGGTGTAAGACAAACATATTTAAAAACAGTTTTATTATGGCGTCATGCTCTCTGGTGAATGCAAAAAGTGAATAACTAGCTAGGGTTTTAATGCTATCATTATTAGCGATATAGTTTTTAGATATTATAATTATAATTATTAGTATTATTAAATTTTATAATTATTATTATTATTAGATTTTAGATATTATAAATTTTACATTTTGTAAATCTGTATCATAGAATGTAGAATACGCATTTCAGCTCTATGAGCTGCAAAGTATTTTAATAAAGTACCTATCTATCTATCTATCTATCTATCTATCTATCTATCTATCTATCTATCTATCTATCTATCTATCTATCTATCTATCTATCTCACTAAGCGTGGTACGGTTATGGATTTCCTTCTCGTAAGACGTCCCCTTTCCGTTACTAGAAGGTTTCCTTAGACTGGACGTTCTCTTCTTCTCACTCTTTTTAAACTGATTCAGATGCTGGGTATCAGCTTGGCAAAGCATTGCCACTTGCTACCGGATCATCAAGTTTAAAAGCATAACTTATTATAGGATTAACGCTCAATGAAATTAACGCGAATTGTAGAAATTCGTAGAAGTTGCGTTAATTTAAGTCGCGTTAATTTTTGTGAGCGTTCTTTTCCACGTTGTTAACATTCTCGTTCCCAGAGCTGCGATCCTTTTGGCCAGCGCCACGGATCGAGAGCTCTGTCAAGGTCCGAAGCAGGAAGTCCGCGAATCATGTACCTCCGGCTTTCTACGCACCCTCGGAAATTTGAAACAACAACGGTTACCATTGGTTACAAAAATGGGCAGCTATTGCGCTTGCGCGTTATCCTGGCCCCTGCCAGAGCTCTAGATCCGTGGCGCTGGCCAAAAGGATCGTAGCTCTGGGGACTAGATTGCGTTGTTAATTAAGTGGAGCGTTAATTGCCGCGACCTTAATTTCCACCATTGTAATCCCAAATTCTGGATCCAGTCCGGACATTCTTGACACCCACAAAACAATAGATTTCCTACACGTAGGCAGAATTTAACGCACATTGTCGGAAAAGAAATTGTTTCACACACCTGTAGATGTGTTTTGTTCTTGATTTTTGAATTCAGTCATGAAATAAATTTGTTCCAATTGGACCACAAAGTGTTTTTTTTTTTTGTGTTCATCGCGTTAATTTCCCTCATTTTGAAATTTTACCCCCTCTTTCGCGTTTATTTCATTTCCTCTATTGGGGAGTAATTTTCCCTTCAATTTGCGTTAAATTAAGTCGCGTTTATTTCAAATACCTTAATTTCTCTCATATTATAAAGCGACGACTAAAACGCACTGGAATCGCTCTAAATCGCTCCAGAAACCTCATAGGAGACAAGAAAACAGGCAGAGGAGTTCAGGTAGGGATTTTTTTCTTTATCGAAAACTCGTTCGTACTTTTAAATTGAAGTAGGAATCGTTTTTTTTTTCCATACAAATTCTTATAATTTCGCTGTTACGCAACGGTCGCCGTGACGCTCGATATTACCATTCACACAACGCTGAACAAAGGTCACACGGTCTATATCTCCCATAGAGCTTGGGGTACCTGTGGTTCTATCCGCCAGTGCACATCTGTTGTGACTGCTCTGTCTACTGACTCACTTACTTGATTCGAACACTCTCTCACTCGTCAAACGCTTTTGACTCAACGTTTCTTGCACACGTATTCTACAGACCATTCTACTATTCATTTCTCTGGACAACTAAACTTCGAAAAAAAATCTGAAAAGTTAAGAGTGGGCAAACGCTCGTGTGCGCACAAAATGACGCAAAAAAGTATGCCAATTGCAATGAGAATGAATATTTTGCCATGTCAAGTAGCTTTCAGAACCCATTGCGCCCTTCTGCAGTTTCACCTTCCTTAACTGTAGTATGATCAATTCCTGAAAGCTGGCTGACACGTTTATAAATTCATATTCGTTTGCTTTAAAAGTTTTAATATCCGAATTTTATCAGTCACGCCATGGAATATGGTCTTGCTTTCTTCAACATATCTATCAATCTGTTCGGATGACTGCAAATTCTGCTCTAAAAGACAATAAATGGTTCTTTGATGCAGTGAATATATCTAAAATATATATATTAAAGTTAAAGCAATTCTAATATCGACTTTTTTAAAGAACCACCATCGATGACAGAGAGGGCAAGTCGGGGGTATCGAGTTCAGGACCTACATTTAGGGCTTGTCGTTGGACAATTTTAAGAGGGCAGTGAATACGGCTGACTTTCAAGCCTGAGAAACATTTCCTGGGGCTATACTATACTGATTAGTCATTCTTCGCTGTCTTTTACTAACATCATCAAGTAAAATAAAATGTGGTGATCGATTTACTACTGGCTCTGTTCGCCCAGAGCTTAACGGCAGACAGCTGTACTGCAGAACAGCTCAGTTGTAACTGTCTTGCAGTTATATTGGCTAACGATACGTTAGTAGACAGCGAGTTTGTGCGATGTTACTTGTTGTTTTTCTCAATTTTGTTGACGGACCTATGGCAGAGAGTCCACTGTCTTCTTTTGAAAGGGTCTCCTTCCTACTGGACCGACTGACTCTCAAAATGGCCACTGCGAAATCTCCCGGTGCCATGCCAGAATCCTCTTTATAGTTATTGGCTGACACTGGATAGAGAAATCTATCCTGCCTGCTTCAGTTGCCCGTTAAAGCTAATTAATTTAAATTACTTGCCAATTTTTTGCTTTAAAAATTGCTTTCACGCTAAAGATTTCTACATTAGTAGAGAGCGAGTTTGTGCAATGATACTTTTTGTTTTGCTCAATTTTTTGACGGTTCTATTGCAGAGAGTCCACTGTCTTCTTTTCAAAGGGTCTCCTTCCTACTGGACCGACTCACTCTCAAAATGGCCACTGTGAAATCTCCGGGTGCCATGCCAGGATCTTCTTTATATATTTATTGGCCGATACTGGATAGAGAAATCGAACATGCCCATTAAGAAATACATGCCAGTTTTTTCCTTTCAAAATTGCTTTCATGCTTAAGATGTCCTTATTGGCCGTACTGGGGGGTTGCAATTGCATGTAGTTCGTTTACCGTTTGCTGGAAAGGGCCGGTGAAACCTTTTTGTCTCAACCGACACCATTTTCAGGGTGAGGGTGATTATTTAGCCTCGTAAGGAAACGTCAAAGTTTGTTGTTGTCCTTGTTGTTTTTTCTTCCTCTCTTCTGTCAGTAACCTGGTATACATTCAGTAACCTCTGACTAGAAAACTACGCGATATATACCCATAAAAACTAAGGTTCATCGCTACAGACAATTGCAGAAGTCCCAGAGGGCTTAGGAGTCCGTCGATAATAAAAAAAAGGAAGTACTGCGAAACTAAAGTTGGAATGACAACATGACGAACTGCAAACGCGAACTGAGTTGTGACTGACAACTGCAACAACAGACCAGAATGGTGGTGAAATAATCCAGTCGTTTCTCTATCATTTTATTTTGTTTTATCAGTTCTACATGCTTCCTTGTAAAACAGTGAACAGAGGCACGACTTTTTCAGACTAAGGTTACAACATATTTGTTCGATTTTGAATTTTTGGCTATACCTATTTTGAATTTCTGGATCAAGATTCCTATACAAACGAAACTAGTTAATTCTTATTTTTACCCACTTTTGCTCTTAGGCAAGTTGACATCGTACACCGTAAATGCGGCCGTAAGGTTTCCAACTTCAAGCTGCATTTGAAGAAGAAAAAGGAAGAAATTATCTTGAGATAAAAAACAACACCATTCAATTCTTTAATACTGTATATAAAAATAAGCTCGGGTAGTCCAGAGCATTAAGAATACAGAATAAGGAAAGCGATCGAGGTAGAGAAGAGAATTGTTTTCTTTTTTTTAATAAGCTCAGGTAAAACGAGCCGAGAGTGGTTGCTTCCGTGGTTACTTCTTGTTAACCGGGCGCGAGGGCAGTACTAGCAGAATATTGCCCGAGGTCTTTCTGGTACGGAGCGAGCAAAGAGAGGTCCGTAGAAGAAAGACTGAGGGCAATATTCTCCCAGTACGGTCCCGAGCTAGTGAGAGCTAATAAGAAGTTTATTATATGGCTGTGTCTAACACTTTATTACTTGAAAAACGAGTCGTGGCGGATTGGGATGAATGAAACAGTTTACCGGAAAGCATTCATAACTCAGCAGTTTTATTTCACACAAAAAAATTACATTGCACAACAAAAAGTAGGAATCTTTAAAGAAACTGTCTTTTTTCATTTAGCTTCAAATCATTCGATCTATTTGAATCAAATTAAATGTACTTTTACATTTTCTATATTCCCGCTTTACTTGCCGGGCATTAACATAGTTCATAATGGCCGTGGGCATTAAGGGAAAATCCGGACCCGAGTGTTGGCCAATCACAGCGCGCGTTATATATTTACAAGCTCTAGCCATATAATATTATTATTCAACAAATTGTCACCATGCCCATATATGGTAAGGAAGCCCTCAATATCTGTCATCCTACATGACAGATATCCTGCGATATACGTAAATGACCATATTTGGAAGTGCACTGCAGCTTTTCTTTCATTGCTTGTTTGGCCTGCCATTTTGAAAAGCGAGGCAGTTTTAGCAGTGTTCTCCGTAATTTTTGACTCTCTGGAAGAAACTTTCCACGATTAAATACTCTCAAAAAGTCAACAAGTATTTGCTTCAGCTCACAAAGATATCCAGAGGTTAACTTGGAATTTTCAAAGTGAGAACTCAACCAAGAAAATGCTATTGCGAACGAAGCAGCACACTTGCTCACGGAAAGTTGTAAAGACTAAAGTTGAAAAGATTTTAATTCACAGGAAGAGGACTTATTCTCGGTAAGGTAGCAATATTTTTTTCGTTTGTCTTGTCATTTCCAACCATGAGTTTGTAAATAAGTCTTTTTAAGTGAACGGTAGTAAACTTCGATTTCTTGAAATTCTGTTTTGATTTTTATTAAGCTTATGTGTTGCTAGCTTTTAGCGTTTTTATCATAGAGCCGTAGTTTTTCTCGTTCTGAAAGTGGTAGGCGATGGGAATTTGTTGAATAATAAAACAATTATCCTGCTCAATCTTGCGGAATATCCCCTGATTTAGCCAACTCGGCCTACGGCCTCGTCGGCTAAGTATCAGGTGATATTCCGCGCGATTTCGCAGGATAATTGTTAATTAGCCGTCCTTTACTGGTTTCTCCAAATTAAGTATAGAAGCTTGAGACACTTTTTGCACTGTCTGGAGACAGAAGCTCTTGTAAAGTTTGGACCTTTTTGGTTTCTTTCTTACCTATCTGCGTCGGCCTTCCTAGTCCCTCGGAGAAAGCCTAGATTTTGAATGACTCAGTTCTTTTCCGCACTCCCTTATTTCTTCAATATCACAGCCGCCCCTACATTCGTCTCGGCATTCTTGGTATTCTTCAAAACGACTGCGTCGTTTACGGCTCAGACGTTTGCCAAGAAAGCTTTTAGCCTCACTTGCTCTGAGCTGAATGTTACCTGAAAGGTAATCAAATGCGAGGCGGTAAGCAGAAAGAGAAGCTTACACGGGGGTACTTTTATCCGAATCTTCAGTTATTGTTGTTGTTGTTGATTGCAGTGGTGGTCGTGGTGCCAGTTAACCTTAACTACACTCACGTTTGTATATTTTGGAACCCGCCTCGTTTGGTTGTGAGAGGCAGTACACAGTCAACAAAACCGACCAGCAAAGTCACTTGATAATGCGAGTTCCCGATATCTCCATCAGTTTAAGTGCAGTGTAACACAATTCGAAGTTTCTTTGGTTCACTTTTGTGACCTCAATATAACATTTTACAATATGTACAAGCAAATTCTTGCGTGCTGATTGGCTCTCCATTTTTTATTCCTAAAAGGTGCAGAAGGTGAGTGTCTTGATATTAGGAATGTTGAAACAATTACAAATTAAATTTTGTCAATTTACGTGTGTGTCCTCGTCGAACATTTCAGTTTTAATGTGGTCAAGTCATTTTTACTGTAAATTTGAATAACAGGCCAAGTAAAACAGTTTTAGCAATATTTGGGCAACGCGCGAGAACTCGCTCACTTATCGCCAAAAAAAGCCTTTCATTAGGAGAGGCAGGGACTGAACGTGAACATGCACAAAATCATATGGCCAGTTTTGGCCGACACGGCAGTCGGAAAGCTTTAAAAAAAATTTTCTGTGCTATAAAAACCAATCTATGTAGACTTTTGTTGCTGGCCAAGCATTAAAAGAACTTGCACTAAATTGCGTGCGACATTTAGGTTGATGAAAGTCAACGAAAGTCATCTCAAGTACATCCAAGTAGCTGTTCAACAAAAGAACAAATGCACGCAAATTCCCAAATATTCTCTACTTGCGACTATTCTCCGCCAGAGTTTTAAAACTCATTATCAACTACACTCGCGTTTGTGCATTTTGGGACCTGCCTTGTTTGTCTCTGAGAGGCAGTACGCAGCCAGCAAACCCACCAGAAAAGTCACTTGAATAAAACGCGTTCCCGACATCTCCATCAGTTTATGTGCAGTGTAAAACAATTCAAAGATTCGTTTGCCTACTTTTGAGTCCTCAAGTTAGCTTTTTGCGATAACTAAAAAAAAATTCCTCGTGGTGATTGGCTCTCTATTTTTAATTCTTGAAAGGTGAGTCTCTTGATAAGAGGCATGTTCAATCAATTCAAAATTAAATTTTGTCAATTGACCAAGGTGTCCTCGTCGAACACTGTTGCACTTTTTACGTGGTCCAGTCACTTACACTGTAAATTTGGGGAACAGACAACGCACAACAGTTTAGCAATATTTACCCTTTGGGCAGCGCGCGAAAACAAGCTCACTTATTGCCAAAAAACACCTTTCAACGAAAGGCAGGGACTGAACGTGAGCATGTACAAAATCACGCCCAGTTTTCGCTGGCAAGGCAGTCAGTTAGCTCTAAAAAAATTCTTCAGTGCTATTAAAGCCAATCTAGGTAGGCGTTTGCTGCTGGCCAAGCATTTAATAGAAGAACTTGCACTAAATTGCGTGAGACATTAAGGTTGATGAAAGTCAACGAACTGAGGTATTTCAAGGACATCCAAATAGCTGTTCAACAGAAGAACAAATGCACGCAAGAAATGCACGCTAGTTCCCAACTATTGTCTAATTTGCGGCTCTTCTTGGCCAGAGTTTTAAAAGTTATTATTAACTACACTCACGTTTGTGCTTTTTGGAATCTGCCTCGTTTGCTTCTGAGAGGCAGTACACAGCCAGCAAACCGACCAGCAAAGTCACTTGAATAAAACGCATTCCCGACATCTCCATCAGTTTATGTGCAGTGTAGCACAATTCAAATTTTGTTTTGCTTACTTTTGAGAGCTCAATACAACTTTTTGCGATAACTGAACAAATTTTCGCGTGCTGATTGGCTCTCCATTTATAATTCTTAAAAGGTGAGTCTTTTGATATTAGGCATGTTCAATCAATTAAAAATTAAATTTTTGTTAATTGACCAAGGTGTCCTCGTCGAACATTTCTTTTTTATGTGGTCCAGTCACTTACACTGTAAAAATTAGGGAACAGACAACGCACAATAGTTTAGCAATATTTACCCTTTGGGCAGCGCGCAAGAACTTGCTATACAAAAATAATACCTTTTTTAGGAGAGGCAGGGACTGAACGTGAACGTGTACAATATTACGCCCAGTTTTGGCAGGTACGGCAGTCAGTTAGCTATAAAAAAATTCTTCAGTGCTATTAAAGCCAATCTAGGTAGGCGTTTGCTGCTGGCCAAGCATTTAATAGAAGAACTTGCACTAAATTGCGTGAGACATTAAGGTTGATGAAAGTCAACGAACTGAGGTATTTCAAGGACATCCAAATAGCTGTTCAACAGAAGAACAAATGCACGCAAGAAATGCACGCTAGTTCCCAACTATTGTCTAATTTGCGGCTCTTCTTGGCCAGAGTTTTAAAAGTTATTATTAACTACACTCACGTTTGTGCTTTTTGGAATCTGCCTCGTTTGCTTCTGAGAGGCAGTACACAGCCAGCAAACCGACCAGCAAAGTCACTTGAATAAAACGCATTCCCGACATCTCCATCAGTTTATGTGCAGTGTAGCACAATTCAAATTTTGTTTTGCTTACTTTTGAGAGCTCAATACAACTTTTTGCGATAACTGAACAAGTTTTCGCGTGCTGATTGGCTCTCCATTTATAATTCTTAAAAGGTGAGTCTTTTGATATTAGGCATGTTCAATCAATTAAAAATTAATTTTTTGTCAATTGACTAAGGTGTCCTCGTCGAACATTTCTTTTTTATGTGGTCCAGTCACGTCCACTGTAAATTTGGGGAACAGACTGAGCACAGCAGTTTAGCAATATTTACCCTTTGGGCAGCGCGCAAGAACTTGCTATACAAAAAAAATACTTTTTTTAGGAGAGGCAGGGACTGAACGTGAACGTGTACAATATTACGCCCAGTTTTGGCAGGCACGGCAATCAGTTAGCTATAAAAACATTTATCAGTGCTATAAAAACCAATCTATAGGTAGATTTTTGTTGCTAGACAAGCAATAAAAGAACTTGCACTAAATTGCATGCGACATTAAGATTGATAAAAAAAGCCAACGAAAGTTATCTCAAGTACATCCAAGTAGCTGTTCAACAGAAGAAGAAATGCACGCAAATTCCCAAATATTCTCTACTTGCGACTATTCTCCGCCAGAGTTTTAAAACTTATTATCAATTACACCCACGTTTGTGCATTTTGGGACCTGCCTTGTTTGTTTCTGAGAGGCAGTACACAGCCACCAAACCCACCAGAAAAGACACTTGAATAAAACGAGTTCTCGACATCTCCATCGGTTTATGTGCAGTGTAGCACAATTCAAATTTTGTTTTGCTTACTTTTGAGAGCTCAATACAACTTTTTGCGATAACTGAACAAGTTTTCGCGTGCTGATTGGCTCTCCATTTATAATTCTTAAAAGGTGAGTCTTTTGATATTAGGCATGTTCAATCAATTAAAAATTAATTTTTTGTCAATTGACTAAGGTGTCCTCGTCGAACATTTCTTTTTTATGTGGTCCAGTCACGTCCACTGTAAATTTGGGGAACAGACTGAGCACAGCAGTTTAGCAATATTTACCCTTTGGGCAGCGCGCAAGAACTTGCTATACAAAAAAAATACTTTTTTTAGGAGAGGCAGGGACTGAACGTGAACGTGTACAATATTACGCCCAGTTTTGGCAGGTACGGCAGTCAGTTAGCTATAAAAAAATTCTTCAGTGCTATTAAAGCCAATCTAGGTAGGCGTTTGCTGCTGGCCAAGCATTTAATAGAAGAACTTGCACTAAATTGCGTGAGACATTAAGGTTGATGAAAGTCAACGAACTGAGGTATTTCAAGGACATCCAAATAGCTGTTCAACAGAAGAACAAATGCACGCAAGAAATGCACGCTAGTTCCCAACTATTGTCTAATTTGCGGCTCTTCTTGGCCAGAGTTTTAAAAGTTATTATTAACTACACTCACGTTTGTGCTTTTTGGAATCTGCCTCGTTTGCTTCTGAGAGGCAGTACACAGCCAGCAAACCGACCAGCAAAGTCACTTGAATAAAACGCATTCCCGACATCTCCATCAGTTTATGTGCAGTGTAGCACAATTCAAATTTTGTTTTGCTTACTTTTGAGAGCTCAATACAACTTTTTGCGATAACTGAACAAGTTTTCGCGTGCTGATTGGCTCTCCATTTATAATTCTTAAAAGGTGAGTCTTTTGATATTAGGCATGTTCAATCAATTAAAAATTAATTTTTTGTCAATTGACTAAGGTGTCCTCGTCGAACATTTCTTTTTTATGTGGTCCAGTCACGTCCACTGTAAATTTGGGGAACAGACTGAGCACAGCAGTTTAGCAATATTTACCCTTTGGGCAGCGCGCAAGAACTTGCTATACAAAAAAAATACTTTTTTTAGGAGAGGCAGGGACTGAACGTGAACGTGTACAATATTACGCCCAGTTTTGGCAGGCACGGCAATCAGTTAGCTATAAAAACATTTATCAGTGCTATAAAAACCAATCTATAGGTAGATTTTTGTTGCTAGACAAGCAATAAAAGAACTTGCACTAAATTGCATGCGACATTAAGATTGATAAAAAAAGCCAACGAAAGTTATCTCAAGTACATCCAAGTAGCTGTTCAACAGAAGAAGAAATGCACGCAAATTCCCAAATATTCTCTACTTGCGACTATTCTCCGCCAGAGTTTTAAAACTTATTATCAATTACACCCACGTTTGTGCATTTTGGGACCTGCCTTGTTTGTTTCTGAGAGGCAGTACACAGCCACCAAACCCACCAGAAAAGACACTTGAATAAAACGAGTTCTCGACATCTCCATCGGTTTATGTGCAGTGTAACACAATTCGAAGATTCATTTGCTTACTTTTGAGCCCTCAAGTTAGCTTTTTGCTATAACTGAACAATTCTCGCGCGCTTATTGACTCTCGCTTTTTAATTCTTAAAAGGTGAGTCTCTTGCTATTAGCAATGTTCAATCAATTAAAATTAAATTACTGTCAATTGATCTGTGTGTCCTCGTCGAACATTTCTTTTTTATGTGGTCCAATGCAGTCACTTACACTGCAAATTTGGGAAACAGACCACGCACAACAGTTTAGCAATATTTGCATTTTGGGCAGCGCGCAAGAACTCGCTCACTTACCGCCAAAAAAAAATACCTTTCAACGAGAGGCATGGACTGAACGTGAACATGCAAAAAATCACACCCAGTTTTGGCGGGCACGGCAGTCAATGAGCTTTAAAAAATACATCAGTGCCAATCTAGGTGGACTTTTGCTGCTGGCCAGGCATTAAAAGAAATGTATTTTCTTACGTTTAGGAATGCACTCTTGTTTGAGTGCTTCTACGGATGTGTCAGTATTTACTATGGAGTAGCAATTGTTTGGAAGCGTGCGTGACTATTTGTTATTAGGTATATAAGGTATTTCGCAGTTTTCAAGATCACTCGAAGGCATCTCTCGCTACGTTTCTGTAAATTTTATTTAATTTTGTTATTGTTTGTAATCAGATACATTATATTTAGACATAAAGGCTTTAAACTGAACAATTCTCGCGTATTGATTGGCTCCCGATTTATAATTATTGAAAGGTGAGTCTCCAGATACTAGGAATGTTCAATCAATTAAAAATTTTAGTTTTTGTCAATTAACCAGTGTGTCCTCGTCGAACATTTCAGTTTAATGTGGTCCAGACATATACACTGTGATTTGGAGGACAGACCACAGACCAAGCACAACAGTTTAGCAATATTTACCCTTTAGGCAGCGCGCAAGAACTCGTTCACTTATCGCCAAAAACAAAACAACCTTTCAAGGAGAGGCATGGATTGAACGTGAACATGCTCAAAATCACGCCCAGTTTTGGCCGGCACGGCAGTCAGTGAGCTTTAAAGAATTCACCAGTGCCATAAAAGGCAATCTAGCTGGACGTTTGTTGTTGGCCAAGCATTAAAAGAACTTGCACTAAATTGCGTGCACCATTAAGGTTGATGAAAGTCAACGAAAGTTATCTCAAGTACATCCAAGTAGCTGTTCAATTAACAGAAGAACATATGCACGTAAAGTCCCAACTATTGTCTACTTGCGACTATTCTTGGAAAGAGTTTTGTAAACTTATTATCAACTACGCTCACGTTCATGCATTTTGGAACCTGCTTCGTTTGTACCTAAGAGGCAGAACACAGCCAGCAAACCGACCAACTGTTGTTGTGTTACACAGCACGTAAGACGATGGAAATGTCGGGGACGCGTTTTATTTAACTGAATAAAACGCGTCCCCGACATTTCCATCGTCTTACGTGCTGTGTAACACAACAGTTCAAAGATTATTTACTGAGAGGCTCCAGGTTAATTGGGTCTACCACTTGCAAGAGAATACAGGTCAGAACTAAAGGTCGGAATTTGCAAGAGAAAAGTAAAGCATTCAACAACAGGTTGTCAATAAGCTACGTGCAATATATCACTGTAAAAAGAAGTGATTGTGGAGAAATTATTAGTTATGAATTTTGGGGCCCATAAATTAAAGTCTTTTTTTCTTTCTGACATGTTGACAATAAAGATGGCTGTTTATGAATTTACCAGGGCGGTCGCGATGTATTATGCTGTCTTCCGAAGAAATACACAGGCTGTTTTGAAAGGAGTTCATCTTTTTAAGTAAGTAAAACATAAAACTAGCGTCTGAATGAGTCTGTATATAGTTCTTTGTTTACTTCATTAAGTCGCTCGTCTTCAGCTAGCCTACAACTACAACCGTAGGCGTCCGACCGCTAGGGGCGTTCGTGCGAGAAAGCGTTACGTTACGGTTTACCTCGAAAGCTCCATACTTACGAGTAGGCGTAAATCACGAGCAGGGTTTATTATCATAATTAACCCAGTAACACTCCTCTTGCCTGCCTGGTCCTCAAAGAAGCAGGCTTTAATTCACTCGAAAATGTGCCACGCAGGCAATCAGTGTAGCGAAGATCAGGAAATCATGAAAAAGAATTAAAACTGGCAGATTCCGCCCCAAACTCCTAAAATGAACAAATTTCAATCTCACTCCCAGGGCTTTTCCCTTTTTTAAATTTGACTGAGGGGAAAAGCCCTGGTAACGAGTTTGCAATTTTAACTGAAAATAGGTCATTCCATTTATAAGTTTACCCTAGAAGGAAACAAAATTTGTACTGAATTGTAATTTACTGCAGTTCATTTTTAGATATTTGTGACTTAACCCTACTCAGCCGGGGGTAATCTGCCCGTGGACTTTCGACGTTCATCACTTTGTTGCGCTAAAAATTGTCCTTCCGAATTGTCTCGTGTAACATCGCCTTAAGGCCATTCGCACAGGCTCACATTCCAGATTAATTCACGCAAAAAATACGGAATGTTTTGCAGTCCAACTAGTTACACGTGGATGGCATGCTTGGCGATTATGCTCGAGACATTGCAAAATGTGTACTTTTATCCTCTTACCCGAAAGTTCTGTTTTCTCAATAAGATCGCCGATAGGGGTAATAACCCTTCAACGATTCTGGTAGTCTTCTACGTAGCCACTTTTTGAGGGAATTCATTGTTTGGCTGGGGCCAATGTTATCTGTAATCAGGAGTGAGTTTTCAGTGTAATCCTTTATTTATTTATTTATTTATTTATTTATTTATTTATTTCAGTTTTAAGTTCCAGGGTTACAAGATGCCACAAAGAATTTTTTTGTAAGGAGGTAAGGGAGGCAGGATCCTAAAGTGTGCTCTTGCATAGAGCCAATTTCAACTCAGTTTTGCGGCCTACCTACTCAGGTTTTCTCTTCGAGTTTTTTTTAAACATTTCACATCAGTTTCAATTAATAGTTCCCTCAAATTCGAAATTCACTGTTTTTTCTCTCTCAGTGCAGGAACAAGACAGATCGACAGTCTCGTACACTGTGAATAGCTTGTCTCATTCTTTGCTGGCCTTTCAGTGTCTAACACTATTAAGTAGAACAAAATGCGCTGATTTACTACTGGCTTTGTTCTCCTAGAGCTTAACAGCAGACAGCTGTACTGCAGAACAGTTTGTAATAGCCCTACTTACTGATTGTCTTAAACGATGATGTATGGAGTGCAACCCTTTTGCGCTTGATAAAGACCTCCGTGACTTTAGTTAGCTCTAGAGATTGCATGTGTGGTATGTTCATTGTTGCCAACGGTCTACTTTATTTCTCAAAAGAACTGAGGAGTATACACACCCAGGTAATCTAGGCACAAACGCGGTCTTACATGCACCGATTTAAAGATGTGCTAGGCTTTCGTTTTGTTCAATTTTTCTGTTTGTTCTATGGCAGACAGTCCACTGTCAACTGTTCAAAGGTTCTCCTTCCTACTGGGCTGGATGACTCATAATTGCCATTGTAAAATCCATGATCCTCTTTGTAATTGACCGCCCTTGGGTGGGGAGTTCAATTATCTAACACTTTATGTTGTACCAGTCGGTATAACTGGGCGGTGTAGGCTAATTCAGTTTAAAAATATATTCCAGTTTTTTTCAAAATTGCTCATGCAGAAGTTTTTTTTTTCAGACGCATGATTGCAAGCAATTCTTTCACCTTTTTCCGTTTTCAATAAAAGAACAAAAACATTTATCTTAACACATTTTTATGAGACAGGTTTCTAGTAACCCAAAGGTCGTGGGTTCGAGTCCCACCTAAGCCACTTTATTAAATTTTTTTTCAGTGTCTTTGGATTTTCAGTGTAACAATTTACTATTTATTTCATTATTTAGCCTCTAGAGTCGCGGGAGTTTGTTTTTGTCTTCTTTCTCTCTTCTATCAGCAGCCTGGCATACATTTAGTGTCCTTTGACTAGACAAACTATACGATATCAATCCACAAAATTCGAGGCTCATCGCTATGGACAATGGCATCTTTCCTAGATCTGGGGCTTGGGAGTCCGTCAACAAAAAATTGAAACTGTGAAGGCAAATGGGAATAACAGCAGAAAACTTGCCAGTAGGTTTGAGTTTTGACACAACAACTGGGCAAAGGAGCAGAAAGGAGGTGAAATATTCAAGTCATTTTTCTGTCATTTTCTTTACTTTGTCTTAGTAATTCTACAGGCTGTATGGCTACACATACAAATCTAAAGTAAAACCAAGGGTGACAATGATTCGACTTTGAATCTTTGGCTATAACTATTTAAATTTTAAGAAACGAAACTGGCCGCATGAGGATTTCCATCCAAACTGCAAAACTAATTCTTTATTGTTTTCTTCCCAGGCAAGTCGGAATCGTACACCAAGTGGCCAAAAGCATGGGCTCCACCTAGACAAAATATTTCAAGGTGCAATGGAAGCTAAGAAGAAAAAGAAAAATAAGAAATGAATTATCTTAATTATCGTAAAAAGACAGATAAGCCTACCCCAAAGGAAAACTCACTCCAGTTCGATAGGAAAAATAAATGGGTAAATATTCCGCCTGAATGTGTTTCCTTTGAGGTTCGAAATACAAGTACATGACGTCACATGACGTAGGAATTTTGTCAGGATTTCCAAACGGTGCCATTTTGAATGTCTTGATTGTTTCAAACCCCCCAAAACCACCAAAATTGGCCAAAGTGCTTAAAATATATATAAATATTCGAAGTATCTTCAAAAATGGTACAATTTCTCATTAAAAACAAGAAAATTCAAAATTATGAAAAAATGCATTTAACGTAAGGTTGCCATGGTAAAATCGAAGTTTTTGAACAGTGAACTGCCACACCAAAGTGTTCCAAGATTAACTTACGGAAAAGTCGCAAAGGTTGGTGGCTTTTGAAAATGTTCAAAGTCGTTGAGGACACTTTTTTGTCCCCCCCTCCCCCCCCCCCCTTAAGAGTTGCAAAAGAGAGAACTGGGGGTAATCATTAAAAAAGCAAATAACTACCACGGAAACCTGACAATAATTAACAACTGTAAATCATAAATTACTTTCTTAGGTGCATGTAAAACATCATAGAAGGGCGACAGAATTAAAAACGAATCTATGTGCGCTCACACTTTAAACCGACCTCCCAATTCCCGCTTTCTTGCTACTTGTCACTCTCGTGGGTTAAGAAACGATTTATCAAGGGCGGAGCTGTGATGTCGATCTTAACGCACACAAAAAATATTGCCGTTCGACCGAAACTATTTTCAGTCATGTGTGATTTGTAAAAAAAAAAAAGATCAGTGTAAAATAAGATCCTCATCAAATTAGTTTCATTAGACCAGCGGAAAACGGTTAGTTTTCAAGCTAAGTGCATTACGTGCTGTTTGAATCCTTGTTTTGAGTAACTAAAACGGTTACAAACTGGTCATTCACTAGCATTTAACTTGTAAACCAAAAAACGAAGCAAACAAGCATCAATCAGTACCCTTGTTTCAAGCCTTCAGCCTAACAAGCCTAACAACTTTTCAGTGGTTTTACATACAGGCGTATTGCTTCAATAAACCTTTGGCTATTCGAAAATAGAAATTTTTTGCATATATTTAGCCTGCATGTTGCAGACACCAGTCTACTGAATTTTACACCAACACGAAAAATATTTCTTGTTCATAAATTGATCATCAGAATAATTTTTCGCAAACATTGAGCTGTTAATATTTTTCTAGAGATCTGGTAGACAACCTTTCCAAAAAGAAATGCAATTTCTTTCCCATGTTCAAGAGATCATTTCATTGGTATTCCCCTGTGCTTCATCAAAACTAACACCATTAGTTCCAAAAGCGTGACCAATTTTCGTCCCTGATCCCACAAATATGGTACAGCCTGATCCCTGATCCCTAAAAAAAACTGCTGATCCCAATTCCATGGTCTGTGATCCCTGATCCCAGGGCTGTGATCCCTTCCCACCCCTTTGGTCCCTGATCCCACATAACTCGTTACGACCCTTGGACAATCCTTCGCCACTTACTTCCACTGGCATCATTTGCTCCACTTACCAGTACTAGCGCTAGCTGCTGTTGTTGATGCTGATGTCGGTGTGATGGTTGAACTAACACACGCTAGGAAAAAAAAAAGTAATGCAGTGGGTCATTTTGTTGTGTTCTTGTTTGCAGCTAATAACCTGAGTAGTAGCATTTCTGATATCATTATTTTCTAATCAGGCCGGAGAGTTTGCATATAAACTAATCATAATCATAACATAACTAATCATGTCTATTTTCTCAACCTGTCTGCCCAAGGGAAAGTAAGGGTCTACGAGTATATACCTAGGCTCGATTTCCAGCCTTTTGAGGGAGTCCAGTTTTCTACCGAGCTCGACTGCAGTGGAGCTCAATCCTTGACCGAAGTTCATATACGGGTATTGATTAAGCGATAACCTTATTAGGTTATTAACTTTGTTACAGGGGTCCAGGACTTGGGGAGGGTATTCAAGGCCCTTGAAGAGCTCAATAAAGAGCTCCAGATCACGTTCATTTTCGTTTTCCTTGTTCATCTTGCGGTCTGGTCGGCACATTGAACATGAATTAGATCAGCTGGTGCACCGACATTAGTTTCAATGCTCGCGGCAACTGATTAATTATTAAATGAGACATTTTACATCTGACTTGTTCTGTTGAATAGCTAGGTTATTGTTATAGTCTTGACAAGTATTGTTATTCAGTCGTGGGCTTGAAACAATAGCCCGCAGGGGAAAGACGCGCCATTTTGGAACTTATTCAAACTTAAAATTTTAAAGCTGAAAGGGATAGTGGTTCTTGTTCACCAAGTTTCAAAGTTTAAACGAATTCTGTTCAAGAAAAGATCAATCTTCCATTTGCTGTGCGTGAAAATTTGGAAGTCAGTGTAAGTTTCAAAAAAATCGCTCTTGAAAGAGGCTTCCATACGAAAAAGGCCCGTTTTTTTAAATTTTCAAGTGTAAAGAGAGAGTCTTTAAACTTAATAAAACTCATTCGTTTAAAGACAAAATGACAGATACGGCATTCCCCTTCAAAAAGCCGTGCGTGGATGTTTCTGGAAGAGACTTCTGGAAATCACAAAAGCGAGTTTTATCAACGCTACTGAGCCAATTTGGCCCCTTTCTTCTCTTTTTCTGGGCTTTTTAAAGCGCGCTCGCATTTAAATTTGCCGCTTCAGCGGTCATGAATAAATCATGATGACCAGGCATTCTGCGCGATGGTCACCAATATGGGTGAGAAGACGGAAGAGAGTTCAATGTGATTTGACCTTGGTCTTTTTGGGGACAGGGCTGGGATATTGCAATCCATCCTCCAAGCTTATTTAAACACGGAATGTAGCAACGCGGGAATACTAAAACCAGGATCGCCAGTCGGAAAGCCGAAATACTTATACCGCCAGAACACCGAAATACCTAACCGGAATGCCGGAAGCCTTAAACAAGAAATGGCCAATTTCAAGAGAGGATGAAGTAAGAGAGTGAATCCTCGTGCCCCATGATAATAATTTGAAATTTATTATTAGTTCGCACCCATGCTGGGAAGGTTATTTTTATCTGCTGCTCCCGTGACAACAATCTAAAATTACATGACGTCAGTCTAACTGACCAATGAGACGTCGTCATGGAAATAACCACGCAGTATGACACAGAACCAAAAATAGATTTCAAATAATTTTCATCGGAAGAGGCCCATGTATGGGGGATTCGCTCTCTCCCTTCATCCTTCTCTTGCCAAGTTTACGCAAGATCACTGAAAATTTGAAGAAAAGCAATGGAGGTTGGTCACAGCACAAGTGACGGTTGGGATATACTTAACGAGAGAATCAATCGATTTATTCACCAATTGCTCTGGCGTTCGATGCCCTTAGTTAAAATACCACGTGTTACTGGACAGGTGCATGTCCAACTGTTGGTGTACTGGCATATTTCAACGCGGCTGCAAGAGCTGCCTCAGAGTTAATTTTTGTTTCCTTGCTGTTTATTCGCTTTACGTAGGTTTGTGTTGTATGGGTTATCTTCTTCAATGGAATATGTTTGGATTCGTCGGACTTGATCGAGGTTCTAAAATTCAGACAAACACGCCTGTTTTTAAATATGCGAAGGAAAAAAGTGTAAAATTAAAAGATGTACAAGTAAGCCTAACAGAGTTTAGGGAGTTAACAACTGAGTAAATGTCCTGTTGAAGTCTGATGGCAGTAGGTTTATTTACCACATGTTCTTCCGGTTCTTCTACTTCAACCGCCAACTTGCCTGATTCCAGGCACATTTTTAATCTGTGGTTACTGCTAGTTTATAAACAAATAATTTCCTGCATCACTAAGAAATGTCAAAGCTAACTCGTCATTTTTGTTCTATTTGTTCTGGTCGTGCTGTAGTTTATTCTGAGCCGGCAGACTGTCCTTCCGAATCCCGCACTTGTGCTTTTCTGTTGACTCCTTGTGTTATTTCGTTATTACTTTAGTTCTCAGTGCTCTTACTTGATTAAACGAAGGAATTTGTCTTTCCGACTGCATGATTTTGTTCAACTACATATGAGGGTACTGTAGTTACCTTAACCCGCCTGAGGACTTTTGGCAATTATTTGCGTCGGTGGAGCCCCCACCGAGAGTCATGAAATGAAAAGTACACCTTAGCACATATTTCAATATTTTTCGAAATCATCTTGTCTGGAAAGATTTCATTCGAGCATTTTGAGAAAGGGGTTCACTAGATTTGTACTGGCCACGTCTGTATTTTTTTTCCTGCATCAATCTGGAGTAATCAGATGAGTGTGTTCCGCACTCTAAAAGCCAACGACCACTTCTTCAGTGGCTGAAATACTAACCGTTAACTTTCACTGCCTTAATTCGTAGAAGGTTGGGGTACTCTTGCACAGTGCTTTCATGCATTTTTTTTCGGCTCAGTGTATTCTAAAAATCAAACAATGCAAAGCTAACCATTGTCTTGCAAATATTAGCACAGAAATAAACAACTTTGGACGTCAATTTCTGTCCAAATTGTTGCGGACAATTCAAACCTTGTCATCTTGCGATCCGGATTTTCTCACCTTTTAACCGTCCTGTTAATTTCAGACTTGGCAGAAGTCGACTGAACTCTTCGCAACACTCCTCCACTTCTTCATTAGAACAACTCGTCCTACATTCTTCGTTGCACTCTAGGATTTCTTCATTAGCACCACGTCGTTTACGGTTCAGTTTCTTTTCAAGAAAGCTGTTAGCCTCCTTTGTACTCAGCTGAATGTTACCTGAAAGGTACAAGAATGAAATGCGAGGTGGTAAACGAAAACAGAAGTCTATACGGAGGTACTGTTATCCTATTCTGCTCATCATCATCCTTGGTTGCAGTGGTGGTCGTCGTGTAAGTTGTTCTTAGGCCTACTCTGGGACTTAGTAACCGTAACTTTGTAGCCGTAACTTTGGGCGAGTAAAGCGAATTATATTTAGGCGATTGTAGGCGACTTAGGCAAACTTCGCCAAAGCATTATGGCGATTTTAAGCGATTATAGGCGACTTAACCTTATTCAGACTGGGCTGTTTTTGGTCCTGCAGGACCAGGGGGGGGGGTGGAGCGGGTGGATTCCGCCCCCCCCCGATTATAGGCGACTTAACCTTATTCAGGTTCAGATTGGGCTATTTTTGGTCCTGTGGGACCAGGGGGGGGGGGGTGGGGCGGGTGGATTCCGACCCCCAACTCTTAACTCCGAGAATATTAAAGCTATGACAACGAAACTTAAAGGACAGATATTAAGTCCAAAAATGTTTCCATTAGGGTCCGCACCACCAACTGACGACTTCATGTGACGTCACAATAATGTTTTGTTTTTAAACGGCGCCCTCACCTCTTAACTCCGAGAATATTAAAGCTATAACAACGAAACTTAAAGGACAGATAGTACTTCCAAAAATGTTTCCATTAAGGTCCGCAACATCAACTGATGACATCACGTGACTTACAATAACGGTTTGTTCTCAAACGGCGGCCATCGTGGATCCGCCATCTTGGTGTTGATTTATCCAAAACGCCAAAATTGATCAAGAAGTGATCAAAATCAATAAATTAACACGGAAATGATCTAAAAATGTAAAAATGTAAAAAATAATGTTCTTTGATTAAAAAGAGGGAGATTCAGCATTTTGAAAAACCGCTTGTCAAAAAGTGGTTGCCATGGTCACGTCAAACTTAATAGACAATTGCTATACCAAATTGTTCCCAGATAAATTTTAGGAAAGTCCACAAGTTTGATGGCTTTAGCTTTCTTAGTAAAAAAGCTTCTGTGAGGGCAGAATTGCCCCCCCCCCTTCCCCCGGTATGAATGGGCTTAAGGCGATTTTAGGCAACTTAAGGGTAATTTCAGGTAAGTTGAGGATTTATTCTAATTGGCCCTGGCCCGAGGATTAGGAGCTGTCCTTTGTAAGACCGCCGCCCACACGTCCTCTTTTGATCAATGCAGGAAATTAAATTTGAACGTGCGCAGGTAGTGAAGCCCCAGCCATCACACATTCCCTTTTAGACCGCCGGTCTTACCATCAGAACAAGGCCTCATGCCCAGATCTTATCATTGACACTCAATTTGGAATTATAAAACAAAATAAGAGTAATAGATGTATTGGCCGAAAAAAAAATGAATAAAAATGCAGGTAAATAGTTTATTAAAATAAAAAAAGATGAACGCTTAATTCGATCATGAAGACCATCCAACCAGAGTATCAAACGTCAGGTTCCTATGTCATAGGCGCTGGCTTGAATGAAAATTACGTAACTCCAATTCCCAAAGGGAACAGAAAGAGTTTTATCGCGACCCAGTGGTCTCTTTTGGTTGCGTTTGAGACGAGGTTATTTTGAAATAATGTCATCTCAAAATGCTGTCATGACAACGCCGCCAAGGTCAACGTTCAAAACTTTTCACAAAAACGGCGGCAAAATTTTAGCTTTTGCTCACTAATATAGTGAATAACTTACCTTGACAGATTGCATGTTGATACATTGGAAGAGTTTATTTTGTTTCATTAGGCATTTTTGGGTTGAAAAAAGCGGCGAATGCCCATTTTTCAGCTGCTTGCTTAGTGCCCTGGCCTTTGTTGGAAACGAGGCTGGAGTTGACTTTGTGTAGCTACAAATCTGAGGCCCGTTTCTCGAAAGTCCCGGTAACTTTTCGGGCCGGAAGCTATATTTTAAAATTAAAATCTATAGAAATTTGGCTTAGTTTTTAGCCCACATATTAGCCTGACTTCTTTTATCAACTTAGAATTTTATTGAACAGCTTTCAAAACCAACAAAATTTGAGTCTTTAATGCAAACATCGTGCACATAAAATAGCTTTCCGGGCCCGAAACGTTATCGGGACTTTCGTGTAAATGATCATGGTATGAAACTTGTTAGCATAAGAACAACACGATTTACGAGTGAAAAGCAAGAAGGTTTGTATCAAAACAAAGTTACCTCTAGCCTCACTTTCACACAAAGGCCAGACATCTAAGCACACAGCGGTGAAATGGGCTATTCAAACATTTTACTGCAAACCAAAACTGTTTTCGAAAGCGTCTTCGTAAGCAAGTATTGCGCTGCAAGTTGCAATAGCTCAACAGAAATTATTGCTCTGGCTTATTGTTTTTTCGCAAAAAAAGATACATGGATACTTAATTCGATTTTGAGACGACATTACCATGATTACGGCTTTAGAATGACGGCCTGTTGGGAGAAAGTATATTCTGTATTGGGCGGAGTCGCGAATAATACCGAATATATTTTCTTCCAACTAGCCGTCATTATGAAGCCGTAATGCTAAGTCAAAATCGAATTTAGTTTGTAGTAACGATTTTACCTGTTTATTTAAGATCGCTGGATATTCTTTCAGGCGGGGAAAGAAACTATCAAACTTCAAACGGAGAATCAAAACACGACGCCATTTTTTCATGTCCTCACAGCTCTCTTTATTCGTCACATCCCATAATGAGTTTTACAGTTCTCAGTCCCCCGCGCGACGGACGCCTGGGGCTTCACAATGAAATAAGTTCAGTTCAATCGTCTCTTCATTCGTCTTTCGTTTGGAGCAAAAAAAATGAATCCCAACCTCTTGGTCAGTTTATTTGTTACTATTTTCAGTCCCTTTTGCAATCTTTTTCTTCAAGAATCAGTGGTGTGAAACGTTGATTAATTTCACAGACAAGCAGATGCTGTCTTCCAAGTTACAGTCGCCTTAATCGAATGTTCGTTTGAAACGTTTGTCTTTGTCAACTTCAGCTGCTCGCGGGCCAATTGTATCATGTTTTTGAGAACAATTTAGGGTAAGGCCTTGGTCAAAAGCAGACGCAGGTTTCTCAGTAAAGCAACGTTGCAAAGATTTGTGTTTTGGGGACCAAACATGCTGGCAAAGTAGTCCTTTAGTTATGAACAAGTTTGAATCAAAAAATTAATTGCGCAGCCGTGCGCGCGCTCCCTTGTCAAAAAACACAAACTCTCTTGTTTATATAATTAAGGGCCATGTATTTCGGGCCGAAAGATCCTTAACACACAGGCCATTCATATGTTAAGCCAAACTGCATAAGCACACTCAGTGATGAAAATTAAAGACAGCATTCCCGAGATATCTCTGTTTTTGGTCTTATGTAATATTAGCATCAAAAGCTTCAAAAAAGAAAAAAGGAACTCGCATGGTCCAACCTCGTTCCCAGGCAAAACAAAAAGGATACCAAACTGAACGTCAAATAAAACTGAGCGCCAAACGGGTAAAATTAATCCACAACAGAGGATTTGAGCTTCAGTCAGTTGATATCGCATTCTTATTTGCGAAATGTTATGAATAAAGATTCGCAGAAAAGAGACAACAAGCTTTTTCAGCCCAATTACTTACTTTTGGACTCACTTACTTGATCCGTGCAAAAAAGAACTTGATCAAAGTAAACGAAAATTCTACCAAGCACACGCAAGTAGTTGTCAAGGGAATAATAAACAAAGTCTCCCAACTTGCGCCTACTTGCGAGTTTTCTCTGCCAGGGTCTTACTCCAGGCCTGTATGCGGATCTTTGTTACTTCATCAAACGGATTTCAAATCGCGTAAAGCTTGCGTTCAAAATTTCACAGTGCCGCTCGACTATGCCATCACTGTACATTTACTTTTCCTCACTCACCCCATTTCTAAAATCCATACGCAGTGATACAGTATATCCTTGGGCCCGCAGTAATTAGCTACGCTGTTGCGGTCATCCTGCCTCCTACTTTTCTTATTGTTAACTTGTTATGTTATTCTTTGGCGAAGTTAATAAAATAAAATAAAATAAAATAAAATAAAAATAATATTCCATTCTCTAGTATGGATATTATAGATCAGGAAGGACTAGAAATTGTGAATGCACAAACCTTAAAAAATATCTTTCCTAGAATAAACCAAAATATCATGAACGTTATGCATAATCATCAAATTGACATGATATGGTCTAATAGGAAACTAACCATTTATCTGACAGGCTACACATTTGAAACTGATCACGTTGTCACGCTTCAGTTCAACAGAAATTAACTAAAATGTGCCACACAGGCAACCAGTAGCAAAATTAAGACCAGGAAATCATCACTTAAGAATAGGAACTAGCAGTTTTTGTCCCGAAAACTCCTATATGGAAGGTGTATATGGGAATAGTTGCAAATGCATTGGCTCACGGTGGGTTATTATAAAAAAAGGCCAGCAATAATACAGACAAGCATATGTGACGTAGACTGTACTGTTGTTGGCTAGCCAAGCATTAAAACTAAAGAACGTGCACTAAATAACGAGCTTACTGACATACTTGCTGGGTGCAAAATTGGTTTTGATGAAAGGAGAATCGTTCCCGTGGAATATTTGTCTGGAAGGCATTGACTGCCTCAGAAATTCGAAATAACCTGTGACGAAAAACTATCTAGAGTTTTCTTTGGCGAAATGTCACCTCAAACTTTCGTAACCAATGGGTAAATTAATTCCTTTTGCTTTCAAAGGGACAAACGCCTCCATTTGATTGTACCGATAAAGTCAGCTGGCATTTTCGGGAAGGCGACCGCAGCTAGAAAAGTCGGGGAATAATCCTCAGTTCCCTAGAATTTTGTGCGACTTAAATTTTCGGCCAAGGAGTCGGAAGGGATCGAACTGTGTTAGCTACAGGGGCAGCGAAAGTAGCACCCTTATAGTGAAAAATATCAGTTCGGAAGACTTTCATCGCCTCACAAATTCGGATTAATAGTAATGAGAAACTAGAGATTTCTTAGAGAAAACGTCACCTCAAACCGTTCATAGCAAGTTAATTTTCGTAGTGGACAAATGTATATGTCGTTTAGAGCGTGAAATAAGGACACCCAGTGTTTCCGTAAAGCCAACAGTAGCAGCTCCTCTGAAATTTGGGGAATGAGATTATAGTTCTGTTTCCTGAAATTTTCTGCGACTTAAATTTTTAGCCAAGGAATCCGAACAGTCCAACTACAGTGTCTTTGCTAACAGAAATATTTATTCAAAAGACCTTGAAACAGTGCATGCGAGAAAGCATGTAACTTCTTTTGAAGTATTTTGTTTACTGAATTGTCTTGTTGGGTGCCCCAACTCCACAAATGTCACTTTAAGAGGCTCAGAGTCGACAATCTAAGAATTCAGAAAACTAAATAGTAAGTATTTTGCTAAAAGTTACTCTCATCGAGTGTTGGGGTGTACTGGTTAAACGGAATTACATAAGCACACGTTCCTAACTGGTGTCTTCTTACGACTATTCTCAACCAGAGTTTTAAAAACTTATTATCAACTACACTCACGTTTCTGCATTTTGGAACCTGCCTCGTTTGTTTCTGAGAGGCAGTACACAGCCAGCAAACCGACCAGCAAAGTCACTTGAATAAAACGAGTTCCCGACAACTCCATCAGTTTATGTGCAGTGTAGCACAATTCGAAGATCTTTCGCTTACTTTTGAGGCCTCAATATAAATTTTTGCAATAACTGAAAAAATTCGCGCGTACTGATTGGCTCTTGGTTATTTGCGTCTACCACTTGCAAGAGAATACAGGTCAGAACCAAAGGTCAGAATTTGCAAGAGAAAAGTAAGTACTTCATCAACAAGTTGTCAACAAGCTAGGTGCAATAGTCACTGTAAAAAAGGTAATTGTGGAGAAATTACTAGCTATGAATTTTGATTTCGGGTTCAGTAAATTAAAGCCCTTTTTCTTGTTGACATGTTGCCAATAAAGATGGCTGTTTATACTAGAATTCCGGGCGGTCGCGATATGATTTTGCTGTCTTCTGAGAAACTACCCAGGCTTGTTTAAAACGGAACGAAAGGAGTTCATCTATTTAGGTAAGTAAAACACATAACTAATTTTGCTAGCATACGACTTTACAGCCGTGGGCGTCTGGGGGCTAGGGGCGTTCGTGCGAGAAAGCGTCTGCGGTTAACTCTCGAAAATTCTATACTGATGACCTAAATGACCAGTGGGGCTTATTATCGCTTGTTTATCGTTTTATTCGGTTAGAAAGGTTACCTCGGGGGTCTGAATACGCGGGAAATTCAGTCTAAAAATAAGCTGAATTATCACGAACTGAATTCTATCTACTGAAACGTCAAATGAGATGCGCATGTTTTCATGTGAAACACAGGAAGCCGACATACCTATAAACTGTCGATACTAACAAACTAAAAACGCCGTGACACGAATATAGGGCGGTTACGTGCTCCGGGTTATGTTCATTACTTTTTTATTATGCAAGCTAAAGCCTTTGGGGCACAGTGCAAGGTGGTGTTTTGATTTCATAGCGCATTGGACTTCAGATCTGAAGGTCGGTGGTTCGCCAGGCCCAGTAGTCTCTGCCACCGTGTTGTTTCCTTAGACAAGGAACTTTAACCCACATTGTCGTTCACCACCCAGGTGTTTAAATGAGTATCAGCGACATACTGCTGGAGGTAACCCTGCAATGGACTAGCATTCCATTCAGGGCGGTGGGGGAGCAATACCCTCAGTTGCTTCATGCTACAGAAACGAGGATAAACTCTGGCCGTGTGGTCCTCCTTGGCTTGCCTGCGACTTAACCTTACCTAAAGCCATGAAACTTTGTGAGCTGAATTATATTTACGCAGACTATTTATTACGCTCATTTCGTCTTCACGAGCTAGTTCATAAGAGCCCTTGATTGGTTACTTTTGGTGCACTTAGAAGATTTTGGAAAAAATAAATCCAAGATGGCGCATCCATGAGAACCAACCTTGTTCCCAGGGTCATTTCTCTTATTCAAATAAGAGAGAGGACCCTGGGAGCGAAGTCGCATGAGAACATGACGTAATTCTTACGTCGTATGACGTCATCATTTCATGATGCGGACTTCTTCCTCTCCTCATGTTGAAGCGGAATACAAGTAGCGTCGTGGTAACATTCAATTTTGCTGTTATATCGATCTGCAAAGGCTACATGTTGTAGACATTACTTGCGATCGTCGAGGCTGAGCTATGCGTCGAAACGCTCGTGGCGCATCATGACAAGCCTTTGCTTCACGTAAAAGTATCGCCGATAAATCCTTTGATTGTGCAGACGGAGATCCGTTGGGGGAAAAATTTCTAAGACAATTAACTGTTTCAATCTATTAGGTCGGCCTTAGTCCGGCGGCATAGCTGAAAATTTCGGCTGAATTGTGCACTATTTGTTACCGACCTAAAATTTGGCACACACAGAGAGACTATCGAGGAAAACATTTTTAGCTATAGAACCACCTTCACAGTTACGCCGTTTCCATGGAAACTGCATTTAAATGAGCTACATGTGAAAAGCCATTTCCTACATATTTAGAGGTTATTGGGATATCAGTCGGCGTATAGGGATGGCCAGTAGTGGCCAGATGTAGAAAGGGATTAAATGTCGTCGCCATGGTAACCACACCCTAATTTATGCGTGAATATTAATTTATGCCATTTATGCAGCGTTTGCTCGTTCAGATCAGGAAAACGATAATCACACATCATTCCTTCTTTAGTATATCTCGTCAGAGGTAAGACGTTACAACTTGCCACGTGTTACTATGGCAACCGACTTCAGTTATCGTCTTGTAAAACTAAGAAAAAATTAACATGGAACCTGTTTCTTCTGCTGAGTTAATTTAACTTACGACCCCTACTGGCTCTACTGACATACATGTTGAGTCCTTCTCGATCAAAATGCTTCATGAGAACTATTCTCTTATACATCTTCCATCACACACGCACAATGAAGTGCAAGGCAAATTAGCTCCACAGCACTTGCATCTATTGTTCCTTCAGTTGGTCTTGCAGCCACAGCGGACGAGCTCTTGGCAGGAAATTGCAGCTTCAGGCAGTGTGCACCATCTCGGTTGCCACGTTTCCTCAGCGGACGTCCAGCCCCATCCTTCTGGGTGCGGTAGCTGGGGCATTAGTACGGTTGATTGGTCCCAAGCGTGTCTTCCCTGGTAGGTAGCCCATTTAACATGCTGTTCCAGCGCGTCCCGCGTCGGTGGCAGTCCCTCCAAGTCTCTTCTTCTCTTGGTAAACAAATACTTCCTGGCATCGTTAACCTTGGAAAATGGGCACATACATTTTTAATGTTAAATCATACAATGAAGAATAAATAACCATACAATTATCAATCTGCCTGTTGCCATACCTTGTCTAATTTGCTGGTTCTGTCATACATCAGCACAATGAATCGCTCGATGGTGGCCAGAGTCTCGTCAGTGATGTAAGAGGGACCACTCGCCAGCTCGACAAACGTCCTAGTAACTTCAAGGTAGGTTTCCCACGTGTTCCACGCTGTTTTCTTTCCATGCCGGGTAAAGAAGGACGTCGTGTCACTCCCAGTCAATGCGTGAAATATGGGAGGGCTCTTCGATCTCACAGGACCTAATGCTGAGGCATAACGATGGGTCGGTAGGATCCTGTGATTCTTGCCTGTTCCGAACGATACCCATATCTCTTTGATTCCTAAGGTGTGTACAGCAGCCACTGCCAAAACAACCACATCAGTGTCCACAGTGCGGATAATGATAGAATTATGCCCCTTATCCACTGCATCAGCCACATGGACCATCATCCGTGTGTCTGCTTCCTCGTGTGAACAGGGTGACAGCTTCTCGCTTGTGTATGTCGAGGGATAACACAATACACCCTTGCCATTAGTTACTATAACTTGCTTGCCATCGGTCTCAATTTTACCAGCTTGCTGGGACAAAAATGCAAACAGTTCCTTCTTATTTTCGTCTGACCGCAGGAATGTTTGCCAGTTTTGCGGTATCGTTGCTGACGGTAAGACTCTCTTCCTGGCTCCTTTTCCTCGCTGGGCTCTCGTGGTGGCTTTTAAACTCTTGGCCAAGTGCTCGTCCCATTCAACATCCAACCTTTGGACATTTTCCATGGAACTGGAGAGGTATGGTAGGAAAATGTTGTCACTGTACTCAAGGAAGGTCTTGCAAAGCCTTGGTTTAAGCATTTGAACTGTGGGAGCTCCATCGAGAATGAGCACAGAAGGGGCCGGTTTGTCATCTGATGTCTCGATTATCTTCTCTATGCAAGGTATCAAGTCACTCTTAGAGCCTTGTCTGATTATTCCTCCATCAGATAGAGAGGGTGGGGATCCTTGATTCTCGTGCGAGAAGAACTCATCAAGGTTGCCTTCGCGATTCTGATGTAGAGTTTGGAAAACCATTGGCAGTCAGTTCGGGCCGACTTTAATTTCAGCTTGTCTCTGTCAGGCTTTGTCTTAGCAGAAGATGTCCACAAACAGAGGTTATTCCTTGGAATGCTGTCCTCCAATGTCTCCAATCGGTCAATCAGCCGTTCCCTTAAAAACACCGTATAAAGCTCCTTTCCTCAAGTGTCAATCTTGCGCAGCGTGGTACATATGGAAGTGTCTGCAATATATTTGGACATCAGTGAAACAAGATCTTCACGGGTTTCTTCAAATGTATTTCCCAGCTCCTCTATTGTTGACACCAGAGTGCTGACATGATTCTTGAACCTTGTTTGACTGGCATGAGACTGTTCGTGATGGGGCAACTGGGTATGCTGGTCTTCATCACTATTTTCAAACTCTTTGACCAACCTCGCAAGTTCAGGACCAGATACCATCCACCTTAGCAACGCACTCGGATTCTCTGTTAGACCTATCGCACTGCCGTCCACTTTGATGAGCTCATTATTCTGCTCACGCGCCTGGTCCAGTAGAATAGCAGAGAAGGCATTTGCAGTCTTCTGCACAGTAAACTTACCACTCTGAAACTCTCTGTAGATTTCTGGTTGCTTGGATTGTAGAGCTAACATATCCCTTATGTGCACGGGAAGCCACCTTGCGTAGTTCGTGCGGTCGAGCGCGAACATCCAAGCAGCAATTCCCACCAATGCCTCGGTGTACAGGGTGAAGATCGACTCTCTGAAAGATCGCACGAGGGTCAGTATCAGCAACTCAAATCGTAGAGTGATGTTCCAGTACTTAAACTGTGGGATCATGGTTTCTTTCTTACTTCTCCACGTGGAAAAGGAATCAGCCTCTTCTCCCTCTTTAACAGACTCGACGTACTTCCTGTATGCCCGTTTCTGAAGAATGAACAAACTTGCTGCAGTTACTTGGTGTGCGTACCTAGTGCGCGTAATGTGTGCACAGTTGACAAGCGACTCCGCTCTTCCTGCTGTTGTGATCTCGGATTGAAATTGTGATAAAACTTCAACCCATCCACTGCCCGCGAGCCAGGTCCCGATAGCTTTTAGCGCCGCCTGCTCGATGTGAAGTCCACCAAGCATAACCACCAGATTATCCTCCCCTGCACTGTCCTTCTGAGCCTACTGAATAGTTTTCGCTAAAGCAAAAAGTGGCTGGTCGCAAGCGATAACCACAGTTTGCCCCGGGTTTACATACTCTACGGCTTTGCTAATAACAGTTACGGCGTGACTTATCATCGCCACGGAATGAGCACAATCCGAAAAAAGAGGCAGTAGTGAGCTTGTACACTTAGGGGTTACCTGTGTCTGTCTCTCAGCGTGAAACGCAGACCACGAAAGTACTTCAGCTTTTTTATTTCGGACCTTGCTTTGATCGTTAATTATCCTCTCTCTAACTATAGCCGCATTCACACTTCTAGTGTCCGTCTCGGTCTTTCCAGCTGTGTAGATCGTGTTGATATCCTCTAACCATTCGACTTCTTTGCTGATTGCATCAGCAATGGAACTCTGATAACCGATCATCATGGACTCTGAGAGTGGGCTTACAGAAGACTTGCCGCTTTTCGATACAACAGCTGGGACACTGGTGTAGCTTGCAGGCAAAGGATTGATGCACTTTTCAGGCGACGACTCCGGCAAAATAATTTTTCCCATGTCATGGCCTTCCTCAGTGGTACTAGGGTGTTGAATGAGAGAAATGCTTGTGCCATGGAAAGATCCTGTTGCTGTTGTGGACGAAGGGTTGTGGTCTATGTTGTCCACAGCAGCAGTAGTAAGAACCTGTCCACGTAGTTTAGGAGGGCATACCGTTCCATTCTCTTCATAGCGTTCACACACAGCATTGGCAAGGTCTGATGACAGGCGCAGTACCCTGTCAGATGACACAGATAAACCTAAAGCGGAAAGTTTCTCTACTAATTCCTTTCTTCCTGTTTTAATGTGTTTCAGTACACCTAAGTATAAAGGTAAGGGTGTTACCTGATTTCTACTATGCCTAACAGACCCATCAGTAGATCTCCGCCCATGCATTATACTGTTGAACTTTATAAGCTGAGCTATAGAGAGAGCAGCTTGCTGATTTCCCTACGAGAATCATCTTGACTAATGTTAGCAAGGACGGCGATGCAGAGCGTTGTTGGCATGCTTGGGAAAACGTCCCATTGAACAGGTCGCTATTGTTGAACATATCGTCCCTCACAATTTCGGCCGCCCGTGCAAGAGACATTATTTTACTATCCTGCTCTCTTTCAAGACTCTCTGACAGTACTTGCGCGATACTGTTTTCAAACACCAGCAACACCCCCCTCCCCTTCGCGTATGCACTCAGTCCTGGGATGCTAGCGAGAAGTTTGTCTTTAAATCGCTTTGATTGTACAGACTGATCCGGTGTCGGTGCGTCTAGTTCCTGTAACCTTGTCAAATATTCCCTCTTGACATCGGACAGTTTTAACACCTTACAGTCAGAGGTACACATTTTGCAGTCCTCTAACTTACGTACGATCTCAGAAAAAGCGTGCTCTTTGCGGCGTTGATTCCTCTACCTGGTTCACGACGGGCTGTTGTCTAGTACGCGCATATAGTGCAACTAAACATTGTTTATGGTACTGACTTTTCAGTGCTACCATGTCCCCAGCACTAAGTTTCAATAAAAGATTAAAATCATTTACCTCCATGGCAACAGCTCGAACACGAGAATATAGCTCCATTGTGCTTGCCCGAGATAATGGGTTCCCCTCAGTGACTGCTCCCCCGGAAAAGAAACAAACTTCTTGTCCTACAGACGCACTAGGGAGGTCAGATCTTTTGCGCTTTCCACTCTCATCGGGTTGCTGCAATATGTTTCCTTCAGCTGGCTTTCTTTTCCTCTCCAGCCTCTTCAGTTTGGTTGCGTTGTACTTAACGCGGCATGACTTATGCCATGAAGCATTATGCTTCAAAAGTGTCTCAGCAATCCCATCCCCTTCATCCAGTTTCGCTAAGTCAAGCTGAAGTTCTCCAGCCTCATAAAAACTCTCCAAATCCTTTTGAAGTGTGATATATCCAGCACCACGGTTGCTCTGTTTCGAGTTTGCTGGGCATTCCCTCTTCTCGCTTGTGTTTTCTTGGCAAAATACGCATTTGCTCCAGTCAACGCTCCTGGACACCGATGCATTTTGGCTTGATTCCTCCATATTTGGCCTACATCACGGTTCAGCTCTACCAGATGGTCACTAAAAATGCGGCTTACAATTTTCTCTTTCGAAAATAATACTGAGAAAATAGTATTGCCGAAACACGCGCAATGGAAGACAATAACACTATGCACGCAAGCAAGGAAAAACGTTCTATTCAAATTTGGCGCGCTTAATTAGAGCACTAAAGTTAGTATTGTTCTGTATGAATGACTCATTAATACAACAAAATTTATTATTGTTGAAAGTAAATGTTTTTCGTGAAAATTATAGTGTCATTTCCGAGTAACTGAAAAAAGACCAGCTATCTTCTCGGGGGTTCTCAGCAAGGCAAAACTTTTACGCCGTTTATGCGCCATACGGTGAGAACTGAGAGTGGTTCTATAGCAGAAGTGAAGCACCTGGCGTATTTCTATAGATCTGCAAAATATGACATGAGTATCAAAAATGACACAATTTTCCAGCTATGCCGCCGGACTATGTTGAGATTAGTGTAAATCATACCCCCACAACATATATCACTATGTCGATGCGCTTCATAGCAATTGAATCTTATTAAAGTGGTGTGGCCGAGCGAGTTGTTAGGGACGGACCATTATTTTTTTGGAGGGGGAGGGGGGGCGAAGGATGAAAATTTTTTCAAGACAAAATTTTTTTTTTCTGTGTTGTTGTCTGTGCAAACATTTTTTTGCGGCTGCATCTTCCTGCAAACAATTCTTCTTGCGTGTTTGTTATTATTATTATTACTATTATTATTATTATTATTATTATTATTACTATTATTATTACATTTATTTATATACGGTTAAAATTCATCAGGTAATCTTATGTAGTAAAAATACTAATCTAAACATTACTGCCTTAAACTGCTTTCCATGAATGCCGTGTCTCTATGTCTCTAACTTAATTATAAAAGTATAACTGCACCATGGATTTCCTACAAAAATTGAAAATATCACATCAAAGTATCCTGGAACATTAAAATGTGAAATAATTGTAACAAGTAATAATATAGAACTGCACCAGCGGCCTTTTCTCCCCTGATCCTAGAGAGGATTGAGGAACCAAATGAAACAGTGCTTACCTACACTTGCGCTTTATTTTGTAGTTTATACAAGACTGGATCCAATTTGCCTTCTTCATGCAAGTGGAAAACAGGAGACTGCTTGCTGTTTAAGTGATGATTTATTAAATGACATCATCAAACCAGCCTAGGAGCCCTGTTGAAAAGCCAGTGTGACTATTAGTGAATACATGCAACCCAGGAATTTAAGTTAATCTGTTTTCTTAGTTAGAGTTTCATTGCACTTCGAAGAGTTCTTGATTAGTAATGGTAATTGGACTCATGTAGGGGAGCACAATTCAGGGAGTAATTGGGCGACTTTAAATCAGCCGAGCGCGTAGCGCAAGGACGATTTGAAATTACGAGCACGATTACCCCTGAATTATACAATAGGAAGTCAAGTTAATCCTATCTATAACAAATGCGAGATTAGAAAATCTATGTGCCCTTCAAGGACATATTTTTAATTATCAGTTTTGCAAGCAGTGGAGAAACAGCTATAAAAAGAGCCCATTTCAGTGCACCTGATTGACGCGTGCGCAACATAGTTGTCCGATTACAGCTATCCAATTACAAAAAGTTCCTGTTATAGAAACGATTAATACAATAACCTAACTTTAACATTTAATGCTTTCAAAGTCCTCAGAAGAGATTATTTTTAATAAAGGGGTTAGTTACTGATTTTAAGAAACTGTGGTAATTTGTTGGTGGAAAAGTAAAAAACAGAAATTGGGGTTTATTAACCAAGTCGATTGGGTAAATCAGCCACCGGAAAGAGATGACAAAACTGATGTTTGAGTGTTAAATAGCTCATTTGCTCCAATGAATAGCTAATACTCAAAATTTCAACTTTTGAATTAGTTTGTGGTGGCTAATTTACCATGTCAAACCAGTTGATGAATCCAGATTTTGCAAATCATTTTGTTGCATTGTTATCTTGCATTTTAACAAATAGGACAAAATTTACTTAATATAAATCAAACTATGTATCAACTAGTCTGCAAACTTTTTATTTTCTCCTTTTCATGTCTGCAAACAATTTATTTGGGCTTTTTTGATTTTGCAAACAATTTTTTTCAGGATTTTTCATCCCCCCCCCTCCAAAAAATAATGATCCGTCCCTTAGTATTGACTTTTTATAGGTATGTCTGCTTCCTGTGTTTCACATGATAACAAGCGCATACCTTCTCATTTGACGTTTCATTAGGTAGGATTCAGTTCGTGATAATTCAGTTTTTCGGGCTGAATTGTACTTTTGAACCCTTGTCCACCATCCGTAATTTGACAATGAACAATAACTGGATATATGTTACAAGTCTGACCACCTAGGGAGTAACGCCATGGGCATATGGTATGGCCTTTTTGACAGATTTCTTACTTTCTACGGGCTTTTCCCGAAAATTCCGTGGGGACGTGCTATCGAAGTCACCAATTGGACTTCTCTGATCAAATTGAAACTTCTAATCTGTAGAAAGAAAAATTTTTAAAGATATGCTTTTACGTGGAAAACACAGCTGACGACGCGGAGGAGGCTTTATATGAAGATGATTTAAGCAATCTAGATAAAATAAATTTCAACAGCCACCATGTATATATAATTAATGATAAAAATACATGCAAATGATAAGTACAACTTAGCTGGTAAAACAGTATCCAGCCGTGTGGCAAAGTGAATGTACAGCGAGAAATCACGCACAGCTGTAACCAGAGGAATCGAACTCAACTCAAAGTCCAATTCTTTTGGAATAGTTTGAACACGCGTTCTTGTTTGTTATTCTCCTTTTACAAATTTACTTGAGGTAACAAATACATTATAAATTTTACTTTAATTTGAACCCGCCCATTAATTTGTCAACTCAAGGAATTGTTATAATTGGTGAAACTTGCTTGTCAGCATGAATTCGCAGCAAGAAACATAAAATAAGCATTTCATTTATTTCTGTCACCTGCCAAAAGCTCTGATGGTCCTACAAGAGTTGTCTGAAAGCAATTTATGGCAATCGAAGAAACGTAGCAATTTTGTTTTCCATGTCAAACCTACTTCAAAATTTCTACGATTGAAGTTGCGGGTTTTGGATCGCCTTCATTTATGAAGTTGTTAGATCTGCCGTGATAGAGGTGAAACCCGGCACTGACCATAATTGCCTCTCGGACAATTCAAAATAGACGGAATGAAATTCCCGTTTATTTTAGCTTTAGACATCTTTACAGTCCTTCAGAAAGGTATGTTAAGACTTTACTGCTGTTATTTCATATATTTGAGACACTAGTGATTTGTTGTCTTCATAGTGGAAATCGAAGACACTACAATTCAATTTTAAACTATAATCAAATCAACAAGATCTATATAATCTAGCATGCACTCGCTTTTTCCTGCGATGAATTGCGTTCTTGACCAAGTTCAAATTTGCACGCATGTCATGAGACGCACTTTATCCATCGTTTGTCCACACAGTGCAAGTTTAAAACTTAACATTTATATAGGCTCCCGCGTGGCTTCATAGAATTGTCCTTTTTTACAACTACTTCCAAGACAACTCCGAGTCCTTTTGACCACTCATTGCACCCACGTCTGTTGACCACTGAGAAGACATTTGACATGCATTTCCAAATCTGGGGCTGGATTCACAAAGCCCTCCTAAGTTAAGATGTATCATAGGTATCGTTTCTTGAAAAAACGTTTTGCTGGAATAACAATAGGCTATTGTCAAAAACAACATTTGGGATGCATCTTCACTTAGGAGGGTTTCGTGAATCTCACCCCTGTATCTTAACTTCGGGAAATAACACAGTTTATCTTGATCGGAAAAAAAATAGGACTACGCTCACAGTCTAAAACAGCGCTTATTGAAGTAATATATGTAAGAAAATGTTCAAAAAATTTTAATATACAAAATAGGAATGGGAAAGTTTAGAGAACGGAGATGAATTTCTGCCTTAACCACTGGGGACTTAAAAAATAGTATCAGTTTGCTGAGATTGTAATAATGAAATCCAGCTTTATTTCATCAGTATATGGAGACAGTGATGCGGGATGCGAGCAAAAGACAGAGAGAAATCAGTGCTGTGTATTCCCATTCACATATCACGGAGAACAGCATCATACCTGTACCACTGGGGGACCCTCAAACCTTCATTGGTGCGCCACCACTGCTAACTACGACCGAGATGGACAGTGGGATATTTGCACTGGTAATATCACATCACTAAATAGTTGTTTTTCCTATGTAATTGGGGAACAGGGCACGTTTTGAGAACACTACGAAGTTACAACACGCTAAATGCAAACAGTGGCATAAGAACCCATGAAAACTTGTCATGAAAAAGGCATAACCAATTCCTAGCGCGTAAATGCCTGCGACTTCATCTCGAAATTTCGCTAATTTGTCTCTGGGAGTATATTCCACGTTTCTGGGAAACCCCCCACTTACCCATCCCCTAAGCCAACAATTGTTTTTTATTTATTATCACTTACAGCAAAATGTTGCCTCAGGAGAGGGGTAGGTGGGGGATCCTCAGAAACGTGGAATGGGTGTTGCCTAATTTGTACTAAGGTTTGGCCCTGGAGACGTACTTAAAAAGAATTTTGTAGCCAACTTGCAGGAAAAACCGTGACATGAATGCCAAGTTGAACTTAACTCAACTACGAATGTATGCAAGTTACAGAAAAGTAGCTAAACTTTTGAGCTTTGCACTTTAAACAGCTTCTGTTTACGTCCTCAGGAGTGAAATGCTACATTTGTACCAGTGATGAATCCTGGTCGGACTGTGAATCTCACCAGCAGTCACACCACTGCCCCTACAGCTATGATGAATGTCTGACCCTGAGCAAGGAAGAGGGGAGCACCAATACAACCAGACTGTTCCAAAAGAGATGCACATCCAACAAGCTGTGCGCTGCCCATAATCCAACATGTGAAGGCCCGGATGTTATCAAATGCGACTTTAGCTGCTGTATGGGGGGTCTGTGTAACACAGCTTCTAGTTACGAACAGCTTGGAAGTTTTGGTCCCTTGATTTTTGCTGCTTGCGTTTATTTCATGTACATTTGAATTACATTGATTTGCCCTGGACGAGAACTTAATGTAATACTGATTACGGCCTATATTTACACGCAAGTTATTACCCTTAATTCGCAGGGTTTGTTTAGACGAATTAAGGCCTGAATTAAGGTAGTGAGGTATACACGTCAGATAAACTGAAAAGAAGCTAGACTGAACTTATGGTCATTTTTTTTACACTAAACATGCTTTAAAAACTATGACGAAAAACATGGCCTGCAATCAATTCCTGAACAGCTCAAGTTGAAGCCTGCTAAAAGCCCTTTTCGTATTAGCAATAGGGGTTGATATATTCTGTAAGACTATTCTTTGGCTCGTAAGAGTTAATCGTGTGGCTGTTGGGAAATGGGATAACGGTGACGGGCGGAGGGAAATCGCCAATATTGCGGTATGGTTTTCCTAGAGCAAGCTGGCCGTTTTCAAGGAGAAAAAGACCTAAATTATTTCACTTTCGGTCTTCTGTCTTAAAACCAGCCGGCATACATTAAAACCAGTAAAATGGAACAGAGCTAAACAGGTCAATCCCGGAATATAGGATACTGAATACACGATGAGGGTGTTCTCAAGTTATGCCGTTTTTGGAATGAAGGGAATAGTATTCTGTTCGCTCTGTTGCCGACAGCAGAAAAAACGGGGTACAGATTACTCGGATGAGACAAAATGCGCCCTAAGTTGACTCCTGTGTATAGCGAGAGCGACGCAAAGTGAAGAAATAGAGGGAATGGATTATCCAATCGGATTCGCCAATCAAAACTTCATTTCCAAATGATTTTTCGGGCGATTTGTGCATGAACCTTTATATTGGTCAGGAATTATCAATATTTCCCCTGCGTAATGCTGAAAAATCTAAAAGTTCAAATTTAGTAACGTCTGATGAAGATACTAGGAAATTAAGTCGCGGCTAAAAAAAGTGACGAACTACGTACAAAAGAAAAATTGTCAAGTAATCTCGAAAAAGAATGAACTACAAAAGGTTCAGTATTTATTCTCAAAGGGTACCAAGAATTCAAGTAGTGATAACTTATTTACAATATGACACGTATCCGCTGTCACAAATTGCCCAAAACAGCAGTTGTCATCTTTCGTTGCACTTCTTGTAACTATGAGTAAGAAAAGGGTTAGCGACTTCAATTTCAATAAGATATTAGATATATACAAGTTTCGTGTTTTGTTATATGATGGTCACTTGACAGACAAGTCGTTTTTAAATTGCATGGCAAGCAATATTGATTCAGTGTCATCTTCTTCCTCCTCGCACTACAACAGGCTCAGGATCATAAACAAGGCTTGAATCCAATCTGCTTCCATCACCTGAAATGACAAATAAACGAGCACAATGAACAATTATGTTCTTATTAAATGACAAGAAAGTTTATGATCTAGATAAAGGGGCTATGCCACGGGAATTTTGCGGAGTTTTGGTCCAAACTATCCTAAAATTAGTGCTAGGCAACTTAACCCACGTACAACATTCAGTCTTTGAACATCTAAAGGACGATATAACCTTAAATGTGCAAACAGAAAACAAACTACGGCCATTAATACTTATTGCTTAAAGACTGGCTGAAACAACTTGAAAAGTTTAGCCTTAATTTTTCAAGTTGTAATCCATTTCCATCCTGGCCATCTGCAGCCAATGACACTTGTTAACAATTTCAGTGCACTAACAAAACAATTGTTAAAAAAATGGGCCATTATTTTTAGGTTTTCTGCAACACATGTATATATTGTAACTGTTCAAAGGGATGCTAAAAATCCGTGAAAGAACCCCTTTAAGAAAAGGTAAGGTTATAAATAAGTCGAACACAAACTACAAGAGGCCCACATGGCTGGCACTCACATTGTAAGTCTAGATTCTGTAGTACAAAGCAACCAATCCTGAAAAACTATTACATATCTATCACTCTACCCCCTCCAACCATCCATCCTTTTGTTGCTATGGGAACTGGATGCAAGTGGTTTATATTGCACTGAAAGTTTGTCAGTTGGAAATGACGTACCTCTGTCTCCTGCAGGAAGCAAACCTTCTGGGTGTCTTCTTGACCTCATGTCTGGTCAAAACAAACAAAACACAGAAAAATGACAGTGATACAGCTGTACTGTAAGATGGCCAGTGCAGTTGTAGCATTTTTAGAAGCAAGTTACTTGCCAAAGCTTTTGTTGAATGTACCAGGACCAGAATTTATGAATACACGTGGTCTGAAACTACACATTCTCACATTTTTCCTGTTACAGGTGCATATGCCTTACACAGGATCTCACATAGGATTTTCTATGATCCCTCAGGACTAGTATCCTAAATGGAAGAAAGAACTTAGAAAATAACCTCCCAAGCTGTAACTACAATCCCACAGGATCTGCAGTTTTGCATTTTACCCTCATACTGGACTTCAATATGCAGACATGCATCCCCATATAAGCAATATGGGTGCATGCCACAGAATAGGGCATGGTTTATGAGGTTCTCAGTCCTTAAATAGGGTATCTGTTGCAGTTCAATTTATCCTTGGTTCAATTTTTATTTTTCTTTGTTCTTTTTTAAGTTAATATATGTTAATAAACATGAAACAAAAGAAAATAAAAATCGAACCAAGGATAAAATTGAACTACAACATATCTATGCTACCCCTTTTTGAATCTGTGATTACGATGTGATTGTTAGTTAGGCTTCCCTTTCTGGTATTACATGAAGCTACAATTCCAATATGTGAATGCCCAGTTACTGTATGTACAAGTAAAATTGCAGTATGCAAGGCCCAGTCAGGGTAGAAAAACCTTTGTGCAGCACACACCTATTCTAAATTGACGGGAGGACCCCCCCCCCCCCCGGATACATTTCACACTGATCTGAACAGGTCATACAGAAGCCATGTGAGCTTTTAGCTGTAACTAGGTATTTTTACCCTATACTATTACTACAATACTCAGAAAAGCAGTAGATCTGTACACTAAATGTACATTTGTACCTCTAGAATGCGGCCGTAGCACTGAGTCATCCCTTGGACCCCCCAGTCTTCTTCCCTCTTTGTGGCCTCCTTGGAGAAAATGAGCCAAGATACCGTACAAAAGGGGCCTAAAAGAAAAGGATATCCATAGGTTATCACTAACCCTGAGTAGTAATCATTTGCGTGAATAGTTTGCATCTAGGTTTCGGTTCACTGATGGCTGCAAGTTGGCAGGATTTAATGTTGCATGGATAAGAGAAATGAGAAAAATAAAATTCTTATGCTGCTTTTTTGTTCAGTTTTGTTCACAATTTGTCAAGAATTGGATTTAAGAAAATTATCTATCCAAAAAGGGGGCGGGGGGGATAACCATTTAAGACAGCAAACCGCAGGCAAAGTTAACGCAATGGCTACCAGCCCTTTGTGACTGGTAATCTATGTAGGTGCATGCACTGGTGCATGACCTAGTGTGACATTGCGATATGTATTATGTGCACAGTGAGGAAGCACATAAACTATTAGTCAAGATTAATATACTTGAGTTTGTTTACAGTGTCAGTACATACCATTTATAATCATTTATAGACTATTGTATTTAGTCCAATACTATATTGCAAATGAAGGAGTTCACAAACAAGTGAACAATACAGCATTCACTTTGTCATCTTCAGAAATCTTTGGCAGCTTTGGAAATGTTCTTAAGCCTTGAAATGGTTTTTGGCAAGAGTTGCGAGGCCTTAAATTACCTTTGATTTCTCAACATGTCTTTCTGTTATATGTTTGGCAAACATGCAAAAAGTGGGGTGAAATCATATCACTTCACTGGTCTCAATGCTATCCACAGCTTTTTCACATAAATATCTGCATGAATATACACTTATTATATTTATACATGTTCAATGCTGTGGCTATACTAGTGAGACATTTAAATAGTTGTTTTTGAAACTGTGAGCTGTATGACTTGCAACCTCTAATAAAAATAAATATGTTAAGAACTTTACATGGATGGTGATGTAGATTGTTCCTCTGTGATGTTTAGCTCTTGAACAAGAAATCTTCTGTCCATTGGTTCTTTAGGTTGCCCAGATTCTGTTAAAAAGTGCAAACAAGGAGTTTTAATGGAGGTTATTGTGAAAAGGACACTAATAAATTATTATTTTTTCCAATGAAGGGAAATCTTTAGTGCCTGCATGCTGTAAGCAACAACCAGTGTGTTACTTAAGGTGGTGAATATTAAAGGTAAAAGGTAAAGTCACAGACGAGACTAGGAGGCCCACACGGCCGGAGCTTATCCTGGTTTCTGTAGCATGAGGCAACTGAGAGTATTGCTACTCCCCCCCCCCCTGGATGGGATGGTGGTCCATTGCAGGGTTACCCCCAGCAGTATGTCGCCGGTACCCATTTTAGACACCTGGCATATAGGTGAAGAGAGACAAAGTGGAGTAACTTTAGACACTTGTCTAGGGAAAAACAACACTAAGGCAGGGACTGGGCCTTTAACCACCGACCTTCAGATCTGAAGTCCAATGCGTTAACCACTCACTACACCACCTCACCCCCACGAAATAAGTAAACTGTGCCGGTTTTTCCTTACTGTACCTGCTAAAAGCACTGATTCTGTGTACTTGTATTTGTTGAATGTCAAGTATTCCCTGATTAGCTCGTTAATGAGTAAGTTCTCATTGGATAGTATTGGTCTTGCTTCAGACTGCAAATGTACACAGAAAATAAGCTTACTTCTAAGAATGAATAACTAGAATTGGTTTGTCACTGGACATGTTTTTGGAAACCCCAAATAATTCCCAAGTTTAAGATTCAGACTCATACCTCGTCGCTCTAAAAGAAAAAAGGAAACCTTTGTCCAGACCATGGCGATTGAAAATACCCTTTTGATCCTGGTGTCATGTTACATATGATCTGCTCATAAACCTAACTTCTGAGTCTGTGGAAGGAACGAAGTGTGACTGCTCATTCGCTGCATTTTGAACTACATTTTTTTAAACAAAGTCTTCTTCAACGTTTCGAACTCCCACGTACCTGAGAGTAAAATGGCTAGAGTTAAAGAAAGAAATCATGATTTTTTCCTGATCTTACTTGATCGTCCAAAGCTCCAAAGACTTCCGCTCTCATACGGGCTCGAATTTGACCAAGAACTCCTCTGTTTTCCAAAGTTTCTTTCAAAACTGGTATAAATGACAGTTAAAGAAACTCATACTTTAGTTTAACCAATACAACACAAGACAGGAGGATAAATAAAATGAGATTTCTTACCGCTTTTCAGTTCATCTATGGTCGCCATTTTGAAAATGGCGGTAAAGTTGTTTGCATTGCAGCTGATTGCTTGCGGGCTCAAAGTTGACATGGGAAAACGGGCAATGAAAGGGAGGGGAGAGAGAGATCGACCGTAATAGACACTGTTCGAAAATTCAGGCTTTTAAATCCTGCCACTGCAATTTTTTCATGAGCTAATGTATAATGGATATTAAAAAGTTAACGAGCTACTTTTTTGGTTATAGGTGCTTTTTTTCAGCTTTTAACGTAACAAAAATTAATGTCACCTCAAGTCTACCCTAGCCATATGAAACGATCGAGAAATCGTGACAATTGGTGAAATTTCCGTGCAAGAAAGATTGGTTTCACTTCGTTGATTTGAAAGAAACTGCGTAATACTACACACAGCTCTTACGGTGCTTCAAATATTTGAACCACTGTAACTACTGACATTACGCGTTGGTGATGAGTTCTACAGCGCCGGATCCAAGCGACCCAGAAAGAATTTCGCTGGCTTATCGCGACCTTACTGAGCTTCCTGAAGACTGGATCAGCAAGTTAGGCGATGTTACTTTGTTGGATTTGAGCCACAATAATTTGTCGTATCCTTTGAGCGTTGCATTCTTTAGTTAAGCTTAGACATAATCTTGTTTATTTGAACAATAGCATAGTTGACTGTACCTCAACTGATGATTTCCGAATAGATTTTGGTGGGTGTCAGTAAATAAACCATGTAGTAAGCTTGCTTAAGCTAATATAACCTTAAGCTTATTTAGGGCTTATTTGGATGTATAAACAAGTCGTACAGCTACAGTTTTGTTAATCAAGATCAATTATTCCTTTTGTCATGCAAAACTGGGTCTGACACCCGGGGGGGGGGGTACTTCCTTATATACGCTGTATAGGTATGTGCCGCCCGATAGGGTAGGGTTTTTCAGGTGCTCAGTCCTTAAATAGGGTATCCTTTTCGGTGTTTTTTGATATTGTGATCCTTAGATGTTACTTAGATAGGGTCACTAAGTTGCAGTATCCACCTCAACGTGCAAAACGAAAAAGATATGGTCTGTTAAAACTGTACTACACGTTATAAAGTTTAACAAAGCGATTTTAAAAGGACGTTTATAGCTTGTGTTGGCGCTCCTCACCACCTAGTTACAGAATTGTGGGTTATCTTGTTTCCCTTAAATAGGGTGCCATTTCTTGGTTTTGGGCCTTGAAAAGGGTATCAATTCTCGATTTTGAATATCATTAAAAATGGCGTTTCAAAATATAAGTCTTTGTATGTGATTTCGAAGCGAACATTTTGAGCAATACACAACAACGAACTAACTGAATTAAGTTCATTAAACATTACATGGTGTTGTTTGCTATCCTTACAAAGCATTTTGGGCAATTTTAGGTCCATTTACTTAACTGTGTTAGTACGTGTATAATACATTGACAAGGAAGGAGTCATTTGGCCCAATTTAGCCACTATCACCGCTCAACACGTTTCGGAATTCGCTCGAATTTACCCACAAATATAGTTCAGGCTCCCATTCTGACTTAGCGACTTGACAAAAGGAAGACATACAAGTGATTTTCTCAAAACCAATTGCACATACCTCGTGTCTCAAAAGAATTATCCACTGCACAAAATCATAATAGCATCTCAAAATAGGCCGCCATGGATCCGTGAGGATCCCGATAGCCCCGTTTGATCGCGGTCGGCACTGGACACCAGTCAAATCATGCCCTTATCGGGAGGGCCACGCTCGTTTTGGTCGTGTTACAATTGTAGTAACTATGACCCGGTACGGACACAAAATTGTCGCTCCAACGTAGTCTGGTTCGCGCGAGAAAGGTGGAATCGCTGCACGGGACTCCGTGACCTTATGGAGAGAATTAAGTTATCGAAAGAAATTAAGACGGAATCCATCAGGAAATCGAGTAATCAGTGGACAAAAATCTTGTACCAGAATAATTTAAAGTATATCGCATTCTTTTTTACACTTTTTAATAGCTATAGACGTAATAAGTTATCTGTAATAACACCAAAGACAATTTCTTATGGGAGCCCGTTAAATTAAATTTCAAATTTCACTGGAATTGTGTAAACACAGGTAAAATAGGTAAATTTTTATGCGTAAGATTTCATTTTGTCAAATTTGAAATTTATTTTCTCGGGCTCCCATAAGAAATTGTCTTTGGGGTTATTACAGATAACAAATTACATCCATAGCTCTCAGAAAATGTAAAAAAGAATGCGATATGCTTTAAATTATTCTGGTACAAGGTTTTTGTCCACTGAAAATTAAAATTACTCAATTTCCTAATGGATTCCGTCTTAAAACGGTCTTGGTCGTCAGAAACTGAAAACGAGTCAAGAAAAAGAGAAAGTGAACCGTGTTTCTCCTTCCTCCTATGTTTCTATTCCTGCGTGGTAAATTGAACATATTTGCGTTGGTGTACAAAACGTTTGTAATACAGGTCAGTCTACTGCGTTAATTTTAAATACGTACTCTGCGTGAATTGAATGTGTTCAATTTTTTGGAATCCTCGATAGGTTTTATATACCAGGTATATTTTTTCGAATCAAAGTCGGCAAATTCATTTAAATTCATATCCTCACGCACGTGAAAATGTTTTATTTTAAAATTGTTATAATTGAATATCCAATATCTATTTCTATATTTGCATGAAGCCAGTCAGGTAACCTACTTATTAAAAAAACAAGAAAATATACACCCTGAAAATGGATATAAATTCAGAAATGGGAATGATTTATTTTTGCTATCCGCTTGTAACACGCAGCGATTTTCTCACGCGAACCAGACTACGTTGGAGCGACAATTTTGTGTCCGTACCGGGTCATAGTTACTACAATTGTAACACGACCAAAACGAGCGTGGCCCTCCCGATAAGGGCATGATTTGACTGGTGTCCAGTGCCGACCGTGGTCAAAGGGGGCTATCGGGATCCTCACGGATCCATGGCGGCCTATTTTGAGATGCTATTACGATTTTGTGCAGTAGATAATTCTTTTGGGACACGAGGTATGTGCAATTGGTTTTGAGAAAATCACTTGTATGTCTTCCTTTTGTCAAGTCGCTAAGTCAGAATGGGAGCCTGAACTATATTTGTGGGTAAATTCGAGCAAATTCCGAAACGTGTCGAGCGGTGATAGTGGCTAAGTCGGGCCAAATGACTCCTTCCTTGTCAATGTATTATACATGTACTAATACACAGTAAGGTAAATAGACCTAAAATTGCTCAAAATGCGTTGTAAGGATAGCAAACAACACCATGTAATGTTTCATGAACTTTATTCAGTTAGTTTGCTGTTATGTATTGCTCAAAATGTTCGCTTCGAAATCCCATACAAAGTCCTATATTTTGAAACGCCATTTTTAATAATATTCAAATGTTATGCTTGGGTGTCCTGTGGAGAACCTTGGCGGCACCTTGAGTTAGATTCCATTTTGGCTTCGTTGTGAACAATGTGTAGTTGATTATTACAAAGCCTTTTGCACTTAATTTTCTCTTCCTTAACCATCCAAAGGGACTTCCATTTCTTACAGGACACCACCAATCTTAACACGTTAATTCTGGACAACAACAATTTAACCAACCATGTTAAATTTCCAATCATGGAGTCACTTCACACACTGTGGGTGAATCAGAATAAAATTACAAACCTGAGTGCCTTTATTGAGACTGTAGCAAAGTGCTTTCCAAATCTTAAGTACTTCAGTATGATGAACAATGAAGCTGCTCCAAGTTATTTCAATGGTGGCACTTACCATCAATACAAGGACTACAGGTATTTGATTTTAAAAGTTGTTTTATGTTCAACTTGAGATCGACCCAAGTCAACAACATGAACTCACATGTATCAATGTTAAGTACCAGGAGGAACCACAGGCAAATAATGGGTATTTTATTTTAATCTATATTTCCATCCAGTATACTCTCAGTTATTTGACTTTCAAATTTACAACCATTACAAGTACTTGAAAAGGAAATACATGAATGGGTTTGGCCTGGGAGGTTGGAATAGCATATAGATGTGGGATATTTGACATTTTTTAAGATTAAGCTTTTTTATCAGATTACCCTACCTGGGGCCAAAAAATAGGTCACATCAGGTCAAATCCCCTAATTTTGAGTAAAAAAGCTTAATCTTAAAAAATGTCAAATATCCCACATCTATATATGCTATTCCAACCTCCCAGGCCAAACCCACTCAGGCCACTGGATTTACCATTGATAGGTGCATATTAGTCTAATTGGTGGATTAATGTAGAAGCAACTCAGAGGCTTGGGGCCCAAAGGTCCCCGGAGTCCCAAGTACCTCTTTTAGTGACAAATACATGACAAAGATGTACAACAGCCTTTCAATTTAACTTACAAATATGGTGAACTATAAAAAAGTAGTAGTAGTAGTAGTAGTAGTAGTAGTAGTAGTAAAACTTTATTTTAACACGGTAAATCGAGAAAAATTTATACAAATAATATTAAAAAGAGATAAAAAAGGTAACTACACTAACTAATAAGCTAACTACTAGTTAAACCTGCTTTACAAGGATGCCGTGTATTGATGCCTTAACATTAATAAATGAGCTCGCTTTGGAAGGTGTGATTTTTTAATTTAGTTTTAAATTCTTTTAGAGAGTTTGATTGTTTTATCTCACGAGGCAAGCTATTCCATAACACAGCCCCGCTATAGCTAAAACTTCGTTTACAATAATTAGTGCGCGGCTGTGGTATTGATAGCTTATATTCATCATTTCTAAGACTGTGAGACAAAACCTTGTGATGCGGAGTAAACCGAGAACTTAAATAACCCGGAATCTGGTTGTGGATGGTGTTGTACATGCATTGTACATCATAATCGCTTTACTAACTGCCCGTTGATGATTAAGTTTGCTCCATTTTAAATAACGAAAAAGTTCGTCAGTATTACTGTCATAATTTGAGAAGGTTATGATACGTGCGGCACGATTCTGTAACTTTGGTAGTTTCTGAGAGAGTCCCTTTGAACAGCATCCCCGCACTACACTACAGTAATCAAAGTGAGGTTGAATTAGAAAGTCTAGTATGGCCTAATTGTGTATTTTTTGGAGCTAGGGATAAGGGTAGTGCATTTAAATTTTTTGGGAGCTAAAGATAAGGGTACATGTGAGAGAAAAATAAAAAATGAATTTTGATTTGTTATTGCATCCTATGCAGACTGAAATGGTTTACTGTTAGTCTAAATGTTGCTGATTTTTATTGCAGGTGTTATGTTATAAGCCATCTTCCCAGCTTACTTGTGTTAGATGATCATACCATAACAGCAGAGGAGAGGGAAGAAGCCAGGAAAGTTTATGGCAACAGAAGAGTTTCTGTTAGCTCAAAGAAACCCAGCAGAAAACACAAAGAAAAGGTCAGCTAAAAATTTTTTGATCATTCAAAGAGTCATCCAGCACTAAGTACTAGAAACCTGAAATTTCAACAACACTGAGAAATTTGTAGAATAATGTAAGTTTGCCTGCAATGTGCACAAATCAGAAACGTTTTAGCAATTTGATTGGGGTTAGACTATGAGCAGTCTCTCTTTCTACTCAAGGATAGTCGAGGACTGAAAATGAAGACTTCAAGAGAGGGAGGGTGAAAATCCCTTGCCTCTTTGAATCGGCTGCCGCACTGAAACATGACACACGTGACGAGTTGCTTTTCTAGATTGGACTTGGCCATGTTATATTATAATTGTGCCATTCAAAGCTGGAAGCAAAATATATAAATTATGTTACAAGTGGAGGATTGCAGCAAGAAAGAATGGCTAGAAAGAAGCTAAGACCGACCTTGGAAACAAGGTGTTGTTTTTGGGTATATGTTGTGTCATGCTTGGTCACGGAGACAATGATTTGTTTCAGTTACACTCACCCAGTCACCCAGCAAACTCAACTATCCACCCTTAAGCTCCTTAAGGCAATCAAGTTTGACTTCTGGTGTTGAGAAGGCAGCTCTACTTTAGGGGGTGTGATGATAATAAATATTATGTGTTGCAAGTGGATCTACATGTACAATATGTTGTATCTTCTCTTTGATTTCATCTTGCAGAGGAAAAAGAGCGTGGAATAACCTTTACTTTCTTCAGTTCAGAGCAGATGCATCTACTAATATGCTGGTCACAGTGGAAAAGGGCATAGAAAGCTAGTCATTTTTTTATTTGGACAAAATCTATTGAAATTGTTCACTTAACTTTGGGAGTAAAATGTATGCCTCTTTTTCTGCAGGCAGGTCAGTCATGGTGGTGAGAATTTTGGAAATGAATTTTCCTTTTGGTAATTTTATAAAAGCAATCTAAAGGCATTAAGACATAGTGAAACACTGCCTGCAATTTTGCACCAAAAAATTTCAGGGCTGCAGTTTCATTAAATGCAAGGTTAATGTAATTGTAAAAAAGTTACAGTACTTAATGGAAATAAGAGCATTGTAAAAAGAAAGGGCATGTTTTTATAATATAAGACAATTGATGGTAATTATCTGATACGAAAAATTTATATAGCAATATTAAATTTTATATTAAAATGCATTTTTATGTAATCAAAGCTTCATGATAAATGTTTTTTGTTTCATTAGTGAATCACAAGTGGTTCTGAATGCAGTTGCCAGAGCAAGATGATTTGTCATTTGAACAACTCCCATGCCGTGCATGCTACTTGCTAAAATTTTCACTGAACATAACTACTTTTTCTACACTGCATACATGTAGATTATTATTGCAGCAGTATAGCTTGCATTTGGTGGCATTTTGGTCTCCTGCTGGTACTCTGAACAAAAGAAAAGGCGCCAAGGATGTAATTTCTTAACCCTGCTTATCAAAGTGCCCGTGCTGGCAAAATTACTCTAATATGTCATGTACATGTAGTCTAAATTTTTAGGCTTTTCGCTCACAGTGAACTTGTCTGAACCGAGGCAATCTAAAAGCTGGTGTTTTTGTCAATAACGACAAAGAAAGATTAAATATTGTCAAGTTGCCAGTTGATTCAGCTTAGTTTCAATATGTCGAAAGTAAAGCAATACTTTTGCGGGCACTAACTACCATACAAATACAATTGAGACTGAGGTAGAAACTTTTGCTGATTCAATCCTTTTTTTTTTTGTGTATTTCAAGTCCCACCTTGGCAGTTTTACGTTGAAAATCATGTGACGAACACAAGACTTTGAAATTGAAACATACTGTTTTGTGTTTTTTTTTAGTGTTAGATGCTTGGCTTTTACTTTCCTATTGCCACGACAAAACATGGCTTTGAAAAGTATTTGCAAAACCAAGTTTTGCATCACGCAAGATTTTAATCAACTTTATTCCAGAGTCGTACTCATGTAATGTCACAAAGATGTTACACTAGTAGTATTTATACCATAGATAATTAGCATAATAATTATAATTCTGCGCTGGAAGAACATCAAGACGAAGACTATTTTTAGCCCACCAACCACCACCACCAACAACAGCAACAACGGCAAATACCAGAATAAAGCTCTCGTCTCGCCGTTACAGGGCTTGAAATAATTTCCCGGCTGGCGCCGGTCAAGTTGTCCGGTCAAACCTATTTTTGCTCGGACACCACCCATTTTTGGCCGGACAAATCTCCATTACGCCATATCTCTACAAAATTCCCCCCCTCCCCCTGCAGCATGATGTTTACATATCAAACAAGTACATTTTCTAAGCCTTTATTGTACATGGAGCCTCGAACTCATTGCAGGAAAAGTGGAATGCATGGTACAGCCACAAAGTTCGGCAAAATCAATATTACATTTGTGCATGCATCTATCGCTTCAGTTCTATGTCGTCTATACCGTTAAATGTTAATACCTACTAAAGCTATGAAGTTGATGAAATTGAAGCCTGCGATCTAGTTGATCCTCATAATAATACAAGCTAACTGATGTGAATATACAACAAGAAACTCTTACAAGTAGAATCCATATCCACTGATTTGCTACAAAGTAAGCTTAGAATGAATAAGCTTGAATCTTGAAATGTTTCAGTACTATATCTTATTAAAAGGGGTCGGGGAAATGATACCAACAGGCAACTCTCTTTTTTCATTTGGAATACTTGAATGGCAACCTAATTTTGCTACTCGTTGTCAATTTCAAGTCTATACTGCCTGAGGAAAACATTGCCTTGCGAAGTAATGCCCGTGAATCCAATAATCACCAAAAAGCTTGGTAACCAAGTATTTATCAGGGGCGTGCCGGAAGTGATGAATGATTTGTTCCGTTTCAGCGTTTTTAGAGACGATATGAATCACAACTTTTATGGATGACTATTTGGCCATTTGGAATTACTGGAATTACATCAACGTTGTGCAATTAAGGAAATGAAAGCACTTTGTTGTGGTTTTAAGTGGAACAAAAACATATCAACGCCAAAAATATATACAATGTTCGGGAGCCTACTGATCCACTCCTGTGTCTTTTATTAAATCTATTGCTCTGTCTTCTAATTCGTCCTCATTATCTGAATCGGAATCTTCTTCAGTTGAAGAACAATCAATCAAGACCATTCCCCTTTTCGCAAACTCTCGGGCCTTGTACGATTTCCTCTTGCTTTGGTTCGGAGGGCGAGTGGCGCTCGTTACCCACAAGTGAATGGCTGGTGTAGTGTCGTAACCTTGAAAAGGGGGACCTTCCATTTTGACTCTTATCAGGTGGCTAAGGGTGTTCTCGCTGAGTGTTGCCCGAGAATCTGAGAGGCATTGTTATGCTTCTCACGTCACGTTTACAAAATCCAAGCGGACTATATATTATAAGAATATAGTAATTCATACTGCTACACACGCTACTCCGGAAGACCCGCTAATTTGCGGTGACGGCTTGATGAACGACAAAGCGAAGATTTGCAACCACCGGAAATTTTACAACCACTATTATGAATCATTTTTTAAAAGTTCTTGGTCTGGTAGTATCTCTGTCTTTTCCCCTTTTTATTCACAAACGCCAATAATGTTGAACCTATAAAAATTTAAAACCTGAAGATCCGCATTGAATTTTTCTTTACAAGCGTAAACGACCGGACAAATTGTCCGGCCATCCAAGGATTTGACCGGACAAAACCTATTTTTGACCGGACATTGTCCGTTGACCGGCCGTTATTTCAAGCCCTGCCGTTATAGATTATAGTTTATGCTCTTAGCTTTGTATTAGTTTATTGTAATGTATTGTAGTTAGACACGACCACACAAGCTTCTAGCTAGCCTTGACTCTGTCGTGCTAAATTAAAGGCCTTATGTTATGTTTAGGTAGTTGCTGAGCAAAGTAAAAGTTTGCCAATTTGAATTTCTGTGCTAACATTACCAAATGAACGACACGGTGACTTTCGTTGAATGAGATACATCGTTTCTTTAAATTAATTTTTTTATACCATCGTGAGGGATGTGCGGGGCATTCATGAAAAATGGCACAAGACTTAACTTGAAGTTAAATCGCTCTGCTATCTAAAGAATATCTAAGAAAAGACCAAAAGAATTCCACAGCGAGGCCTCGGACAAACGTGTTCAACATTTCCATTTAAAACTATACAAAGTTGTTGAATTCAAGTGAACATGTTGAACGCATTTGGCCACTTTGTAAAATGATGTTAAATTATGTTGGGTCAATGTCTCACCAGTGTTCAACGTTGTGGAATTCACATGTTGAACGCGTTTGCCACCCTGCTGAGTGATGTTGGAATATGTTGAGCCAATATTTCTCAGCACTGTTCAGCATTGTTGAATTCACATGTTGAACGCGTTTGGCCACCCTGCTGAGTGATGTTGGAATATGTTGAGCCAATATTTCTCAGCACTGTTCAGCATTGTTGAATTCACATGTTGAACGCGTTTGGCCACCCTGCTGAGTGATGTTGGAATATGTTGAGCCAATATTTCTCAGCACTGTTCAGCATTGTTGAATTCACATGTTGAACGCGTTTGGCCACCCTGCTGAGTGATGTTGGAATATGTTGAGCCAATATTTCTCAGCACTGTTCAGTATTGTTGAATTCACGTGTTGAACGCGTTTGGCCACCCTGTTGAATGATGTTGAATTATGTTGAGTCAATATTTCTTAACACTGTCCAACATTGTTGAACGCGTTTGGCCACACTGTTGAATGATGTTGAGTTAATATTTGTCAACACTGTTCAGCATTGTCGAATTTACATGTTCAACACGTTTGGCTACCCTGTTGAATGACGTTGAATTATTTTGAGTTATTAATTAGGCTGGTTGACACTAGGGACCAAAGTGCACTTGAAGTGCACTTCAGAAACAAGTAGACTTCAGGTCTATTTTGGAAAGACGAGACAATAGAACATCAAAAACATGAAAATTACTTTTTGTATGAAAAGTCAAAGGTGTTCTAAATTGTTGTTTAAAATACTAATTTTTTCATCTGTCTTTAATGTAATTTTTTTTTCGGGGATTATATTAATAAGCTCTGTACATAAATACGCTAAATTACATATTCTACTAGGTCGACGTTGTTTGTGCCTGCAACTTGTCCCGCTGGATCGTGTCTAAAAGTACACATGAGTGACCACTAGTGACTACAAGTAGACCACGAGTGACCACGAGTGAGAATGCATCAAAATATTTTGCTGATGTCATGATGACGTCATCATTACATCATTTTATCAAATAGTCTCAATTTCACGGCAAACTAACTGTTTCTTGAGACCTTAATACCTGGATTCGACATTTCCGCCATTCAAAAAATAAAACACAAACAGCAGTAATAAACATTATAAACTTACGCATTTTTCTATAAACTTGACGTTTCGTATGCTAGTCAACATACATTTTCAAAAGTGACTCGTTACAATTTTGACAAACCTTTTATACAATAGTGATAAGGGGTCTGAAACCAAGATTAAGAAAACAATCTTCACAGTGAATCTATAAGAAGCTACAGCTAATTAACAAAGTATCAGCTTCTCACTGCTGACTGAATGGGGGAAGGGCTAGGGGACGGACAGGGAGGGGGATGGGGGTACAAACTACCCGCCAGCCGCACCCTTTAATCTCGGTTCTCGCCACTTTTCTTAACTTTTTCTTCCCGCCCTTTTTTCTGCCTCCCGTGCACCTTCCTCCCTCTTTTCTACCCGGAGTCCCGTTAAAGATTGTTGATATTGTCATTCACTACCTGTCAATTCTGTGCTTTTCTCCAGGCTTGGTTTTTAGTGGAAAAGCTCTTGCTAAAATATTTCCTTAAATCACGTACTTTCACAGAAAACCTTTTTGTTAATTTTTATATTTGTCATTTTCACTTTCTTTCTTTCTATTTTCGCCCTTGGTCACTGGTAGCCTTCGAGGGGGTGGGGGGGGGGGTAGGGAGGGAGGTGGACAGAATTTGGGACTCCGGGTAGAAAAGAAGGAGGGAGGTGCACGGGAGGCGGAAAAAAGGGCGGGAAGAAAAAGTTAAGAAAAGTGGTGGGAACCAAGATTAAAGGGTGCGGGTGGCGGGAAGTTTGTACCCCCCCATTCCCCCTCCCTGTCCATCCCCTAGCCCCTCGCCTATTCAGTCAGAAATGGCGGAAATGTCGAATCCAGGTATTAAGGTCTTAAGAAACGGTCAGTTTGCCGTGAAATTGAGACTATTTGATAAAATGATGTAATGATGACGTCATCACGACATCAGCAAAATATTTTGAGGCATTCTCACTCGTGGTCACTCGAAGTCACTCGTGGTCACTCGTGGTCTACTCGTGGTCTACTCGTGGTCACTCGTGGTCACTCGTGTGTACTTTTAGACACGATCGTCCCGCTGTTGAGTCCACATTTTCACGTGAAGTTAATAGCCATGGCATTTGATTTTGCTGTCTGATTAGGCAGGTTTAAAAGAATACTGATGATTCCTTGTCAAAGAGCCTGAGTTTGCCTTCTCTTTTGCGTTTTTACGTCTCTTGTTTTGAGGGTTTATGCCTGGTGTAACACTATGCTCACTTTTTGTTACTTTTTGGGAAACTTATTCGTGCTCGTATATAAAAACATGTTTTTGTATCGCATGAGTATTGAATGCGCGCATATGGCTGTAGTGTTGCTGATTGGCTAAGCTTAAGAATAAGACCACAATCTTATTTTCAACGTAGAATTTTTTACCCTAAGTCAGTTGAAATGCGCCTTCAACTACGACAGTACAGCTAAAGCAAAACTTGAGCGTCTTTTTGAAGTCGCCCTTGACTCCAGCAGAATCGAAAACCAAAACGCTCAGAGCGCGGTGGTGACCAAAGCCCGTCCCTGTGGAATTCAAAGATGCGCGCCCACGTGCTTTTAGCTGCAAGGCTGCACTGTCATTGGTCAAGTGCGCTCCCAAGTAAGAGGTAGACCTTACTTTCAACAGCACTTGAAACTTTTTGTTTTACGCTTATCGCCAGGGCAACAAAGAAACCAAAAAGTGAGGTCATTAATTCGTTCACACTCCAAGTACGCGAGCTACACTTGAGTTATTCCGCACAAATCAACAACACGTGCCATTCAAAAAGACGAAGGAAAGTATGGAGCTCACAGAAAACGAACTGCTGCTAATTATGAAACCTTTTAATACATTCAGCTCATATTAGTTTTTACCTCTTTAATACATTTTACTAAGAGATTTAAATGTGTAAATAAATCACACGAGTGCTTCTATTGAAACGTAAGTCAGACTTAGAAGACGCCCTCAGAAAGGAGTTCACACTACAGGTACGTATCAATTGCACTTCAAGTGCACTTAAGAGCCCTAGTGAGAACCGACCAATATTTCTCAACACTGTTCAACATTGTTGAATTCAAGTGAACATGTTGAATGCGTTTGGCCCCTTTGTAGAATGATGTTGGTTGAACTTTCTTTTTGTTGTCAAATGTGAAAAAGTGTGGAATTAGTTTGGTTATTCCCGTTCGAAATTACGCAACAAAAATGTCCTCAATAACTTTGAATCCGTTTGTCAGGGTTTCAGAGAACAAGCGTAACCAGGCGTGCTTAGAAGTATTTTAAGAGAAAAAGATAGTAATTCGAAAAAGCTAAATTTTCGCAAAGTCCATTACAGTGTAACAAGTCATAAACCTGTTCACTTGTTTTATTTGGCTTTTTTAAATAACTATCAACAATCAAGCAAAGAAAAAGAAAACTAATTAGAATAAACGGTCGCGCAGCCAAAAAAGGCGACAGTGGGGCCAACACTTGTGTCAGTGAATTTTATTTTAGATTAAGCGCTCCCAGCCGCACCCCCTCCCTCTCCGGGGGACATGCTGTATTCTTCTTTCACATCGCATTATAAGCTAACAGCTTTTATAGAGGATATACGTCTTGTATCACTATTCATCAACCAGGAGTGTTCGCGCGGTTTATAGATGAGATTGCCATTACAAGTGGTTTTTTAAAAAAACTGCTATTTCATTCAGGTCAACGATCCACCATGCTTGTCATCGCTTGTCATGCACCTGTTGTTGTGATGTTCGTGCGAGCCAACCGCTGGTACATGCGCACACGAGTGCAACATTTTGTTAGTTGTTTCAATCTACCTTTAGATTCCCCACTCAGATTCTTACGTTGCATACGTGCTGTTAACTATGTCCACGCGTCTCTGAAACGGGGTTGCGAGGACGAGATAAGATTGTTGACAATTTGAAATTTTATTGTCATATATAACACTTTCTTAACTGTCTACATGGCTCCATAATCTAGTTCATTTTACATTGAATTACAAAAACGAAACTTGTGACTGATACGGTCACCATTTTGTTGGGAAATATTCCAGTCTTTGCAGGGAAATCCAGGCGAAATATCGTCAACAGAATGAAACTTAATTCACGTCGCTGATTTAAAACAGCTTGCTAGTGTTTCTGCATAACTGAGCTTTAATGCAGTTTTCTCCCTTTATTCTTCCTCCATTTGTTGTGCGGAAAACAAGCTTCATATTTTGTGAAGTTCTGTGAATGATTTAATTTAAGTTCTTTTGCGACGACCGATAATCAGCATTATAAAATTGCCAGACAATTAGTACCGATAAGAATTTTTTTGACATCGGTTTCCTCTTCAGGAGAATGCACCTAACCCCTGACTTTTTTTACTTCTCCACTTAAGACTCCAAGACCCGGCATGCAAAATGTAAAGGTCTACTAGATACTTTAGGCTGGGGTTCGAGTAGGAGGGTCAGAGTATCAGAACGACTTTCGAATTGCAAATCAGACACTTCTCGGAGCCTTCGCTCATCCCTGTTTCCGACCAGCAGGGAAGGCTCTAAGAACGAGTTCGGTGAGACAGATGACAATCAACAGCATGCCGATCTAGAGATCACAAATCTAGGCCAGTTCCTTTTAGTTATTTTTCAGATTGAGTTCATTTAGACTGTTTTGATCTACGTTCTAGCTAAAACAAACATCTGAACTAAAAAGAAACGAAAGACTACGGTCAGCCATTCCTTTCATACCCTGACTGAACGTTTGTTACAGAGGACAAGCTTTAATGTATCTTCAACCTCAATCACTTACTTTAGGCATCCCCAACATAAGGTACATATAGCGAATATAGCGCTTTTAAATGGGTTTTGTTTTTATTTTTAATTTTAGGAGTTGCAAATTGTCTTTTCAGTCAGGTATTTCATGTTTATTATTCTTCTTTTAATACCTGAACGGCTTTTACTTTTCTAGTGGCTAAATAAAGACTGTCTGCTCACAGTTCGAAAAACACACGATCCGGAACCAGGTTCAGACCCCACCTCTGACGGTGAATCAGTTAGCTTTTTCGTTTTACGAATCCACGAAATGGAACCAAAAATCGCATTTTTGATCGCAAAATTCGGATTTAGATTGGCTAAAAGGAACGCGGGTTCCAGCCTACTCCCTTCGCGTTTCCGTCTCGTTTGGACCTGGATTCTACTCTTGAACGGTGATGTCACCGAATAACACTCGCCCTAGGCTTCGTGCGGACAACGAGGCAAGAGAGAACGCCTGGGGACTACGCTGGCGCAACCCTCAGCTGCAACGGCAATCACAAGCACACGCATTCGAGTTCATGTTAGTTCAGGCAGATTGTTTTGTTTTCTTCCTGTTATACAGTATACTTGTATTCCGTTCCATCCGCCATGAGTAAAATAACATTCTTGTGATTAATCCAAACTAGTCGTATTAGTTTCAGCAGAGCAGGAGACATTTTCGGCGAGGGAGATACTGTGGTGTAAGACCGCACACATTTCAGAGATGAGCCCAACATGCCAAACAACGACGAACCAGTCTATAAAGAGAATAAATCACAGTAGTATAAAAAAAAATATGTAAAGCTAATTCCAATTTTTTAATTGTACAATAAGAGTCAACCTTTGAAAGACATGTTTCGGCATAACTTATGCCATCTTCAGTTTAATGAAAATAATCAAAATAGCGCTATATTTATAGGTAACATTGATAACTGAACAGCTCAGCACGTTATCAATGTTACCTATCAGATACGTAACGGTTTTCGTATTATCTATTGTTGTCATTAGCTCAGCATGTTATCAATGTTACCTATAAATATAGCGCTATTTGGATTACTTTCATTAAACTGAAGATGGCATAAGTTATGCCGAAACATGTCTTTCAAAGGTTGTCTCGTGTTTTTTAAGTTTATTATTGTTCTATTGCTAACTAGAAGACATACAATAAGAGTGTAGTGCCACTTCTACCTGGGGTGCCAGGGATATTTCTCGCGCGCGCTACCAAGCTCATATTCTCATGCTCTCATTCTGATTCTCTCGCGGCTTATGCGCTCGTTGATCGGCCTGCGAACGACTGCACACTGCTCCACGAAAGCAAGCGCCCTAGGAGTATTGCCCTTCAGGCAGGCAGTTGTATCTGGTTTCTGTAACATGGGTTAACTAGAAGTATTGCGACCGCTCTTCCCCTTTTACTAGGCTTCTCAAATAAAATCCGTGATATTAAAAGAACCTATGTTATTAGTCTTTAGTATTACCTAAATGGAGAATTATTGGAATCAAAGAAAAACCCAAAAGTTAAAGTTCAGGTGTGTTTAATATTACTCTGCTAGTTTTTCGAAACTATAAATAAGTTTCCTCTCCTGCTATGGATGGCCAAGACGGAAATGAAATGCGACTTATTAAAAGGAAGGGACAGTTTTTTTTGACAAGTTGATGTTCAAGGAGCATTTTGTCTAAGGGTAAAGGTGCTTAGTTCAGTAGCGTTTTAATCCACAATGAAAACGTAGAAATCGCATTACGCAAACGGAGAGTCCCTATCACCCTTTAGTGGTTTTCTTGGTGGCCCTTTATCCAGATCGAATAGGAATTTGGAAATGTTGGTTTTTGCGGGAGACAGTAAAACAAAAGAGCTCTTGAAGGAAGACGAGCACTCACAAATGACACCAGGATTTCACCTGTGGACATCCTACAAGTAGCCAAAAATCAGCCAACACGACAACAACAACCTCGAAAAAATATATGATCGAAACTGGGAACGCAGCTATAGCGGGAAGGTAGAAAACGGGAAAATAAGCAAATCACTACCTGCCAGAAACAGATCTTGGAATCTCCAAAGCTGTACGAAGCGAGGACGCGATCGTCTGGCGAGAATGAAAGGGCTGTCACTTGCGAAGAATGAGCTGACACCATCTGCAAAGAACAGAAAAGAAGTTACCGCTTCCTTGGAAAAATCCTTAAAAGTGCCACTGGGACGAAAATTCATAGGTTTATTTCCGCCAAATTCTGTCGCAGAATATCGCGTTTTGTTCATATTTCCCCAGAAAACTGAACAACAAACCTTCCATCCTAATATTTTTTAGCTCCAAAGTCGCGTAAAATGTGTCCGCCATTACTGAAAACGTGTTCCTGGGTGATTGCGCAATTTAATAGCTTGTGACGTCAGAGGCTCACCTCAGTCGCGTTTCCTTGTGTTTTGACTGAAGATGTCTACCGTCGACTGCGAAAGCCTCCGAAGAGTATTTCTACGATTAGGAACAGTCTTTAGCTTCCGAAGCCTCTGGATTCATTCGGCAAATGAAGAATTTTTCTTACCGTACGATGTAAGAACTGATGGGAGGTTTCAACTAGTAATCTTGTCAACAAACTGTTTAAAGCTTTTTTTCTCGCCATGTTATTTGAGTTATTTGGCGGGAGTTCAAAACATAAGCGAAATATGCTTAGACAATGATTGTAGTTCAGGCCCCAGTTGCTCAAAAAGTGGATAACTCTTTTTCAACGGATAAGTCGCTGTCCAGTGGATAAAATTTATCGCTTCATCTCGGTTGTTCAAAGCTTGGATAGCGCTATCCAGCCAGCTGTTCAGCCGCTATCCAGCGATCGTAAAGTTGTCCATTCCAAGGTACGTTGTGTAACTGTTATCCACCGTAAACCTGTAGCAAAATAGACATGGCTATTCGAAGAATTGACCTTTTAAGCTGTGAAAATTTAGAAAAAACCCCTATGAAAACTTTAGACTTTGATGCTCACGAATTCTCAACCATGGGTCGATCGATGTAACTGTTGGCGTGGTAGAAAATAAAAGAAGCGATACTTTGTCTGCCGTTGTTTATGTTCATTATATATTGTAAAAAATCATTGATATTTTGGGCCATTCTTGACATCGTCTGGGAAACTTTCTTGAAAAACCGTAATTGTTGTAGTCAGCTGGCAGGCAGCTTATCGTGTCTATCATAGTACAGTGGTCACTCAACAGATTGAAACACAAGTGCTTGGCGCTGCTAAATATTTTAAACAGTTTTATAGAATTCTTTTTCTGAGCCGAAAGAAGTGAAATAAATCAAAACCCTATTTTTCAAGAACTGGAGGCCTTGTGTGACCGGAATCTAAATATTTGTAGTCAAAATTAAAAGCCACAAGGAAAATTTTCCGCTGTTCAACAACAACATGCGGACCGCCGAGGAAACGAAGCTTTCGCTTCCCTTATTCGCTGCGTAAAAATAATAACTTGATACTTAATCATTTTTCTTAGTAGTTCATTTACTAAGATTGCTATGACAGGTAAAAGAAATAAAATTGTTAAACCCTTAGGCAAATAGTAGCGTGTGATATTTTTTCCCAACTTCAATTTCCACGCACCGACGATCCGATCGAACAACAACAACATTTTATTTGCATTCCCAATTACAAATGCCATTGCACATAGAAAAGAGAAAGAAAAAAGCTGCAAAATCGATTAATTTACAATTCCTGTGTCTATTGATCCATTTCTTAATGCAAAAGCTTCGTAAATGAAGTAACCTAATTTTTTACAAGTGAAAGCGTCTTAAGAGAAATACAATTTTAAGAATCGAAATCGGAATATTTACTAATAATATCGTCCACTAAAGATTTTCTAATTGCATCATATCTATTGCAAGATAAGAGGAAGTGTACTTCGTTTTCAACTTCATTTGAGCTGCAGCATTGACAAATTCTCAGATGCTCAGCAAGTCTAGGGGTGGAATGTCTGCCATTTTCAATTCTTAGGTTGTAATTACCTAACCTAAGTTTCGCTACTACCCGAACCATAATGTCAATCGACTGTTCACCGACAGGGAATAAAGAGAGAAAAGTTTCTCCACATTCAGGATGGTATGTTATAAAATAAATGTCCATGCTTCTAAGCGATTACTGCTCTGAAATTAACACACGCGGAATTAAAAAAAGGAAAAGATAAGCAGTACAAACTACATCAGCTTAATCACGGCGGTCAGGATTGCATTCGCCGAGGATCTTCGCGCTAGCAGACGGCAGAACTTAAAGGGTTTTCCACGACGATAATAAATTTCAAAATACGTTGAAAGAAAATCAGTTTTGCACAATGGTGGATGCGTTGAAAAGGAAACAAACTATCACGTCAACTGCGTTATAAGATTAGGTAAGTTTACCTTTCGTCTTGTTCGCGCAGATAATGTTTTTTTCCAGTTCTTTTTTCCATATAGTTAGAATAGGCAATTGAATGATCGACCTCTGGGATCTTGCGACATGAACAGCCCTCTGGAAAAACTCGTCCGTGAAGTGATCAAAATGCCTCTCGGGTTGAAATTCGCACTGTGTGAGTACGAACATTGTCCTTTTTTCCATTGCGGGTCCGCTAGCAGGGCTTCAATGAAGCAAATTACCAGCTCGGTGGTTGGATTTATTGTTGTAGCATTGTACAACACAAGTGCTACCTGTCATTACTGCTGTAGCAAGGAAGATTTCAAAGTCGTGCAACAACCAGTTGGCAACAAATCTTTCCTCGAAGACAATTTACTTTCCCGTGGGAAGTAAACCATGTGAAGGCACTAGGTTTGAGGTGAGCCTCTGACGTCACTTCCGCTCATTCGCAAGCCAGCTTCCGGAACAAGGGCCAGTAATGGCGGCCGCAAAATCTCGACAAAAACCGTCCGAAAAAAGCAACTTCTAGTCGTTGTAATAAGTTGAAATTTGGCAGGGCGACTAAGAACCACAAAGTATGTTCGAAAATGTAAAAACATGGAATACCAAAATTCTGGTCCCAGTGGCACTTTAACTCTCCAGTGATTAGGTACCAACAACAAGGACAACAACAAAGATGGACAGAAGATGAAGAAAGTGGCTTTCAAATTAATTAACTCAAACGGCCCTTCTCATGGCAAAATTGAGACAGTCATTCCTAAAAAAGTTGAAATTACAATGGAATCCCGATTTTTCGAACCTCCTAGGGAAACAGAAATTAGTTCGAAAAATCGGGATTTCGAAAAATCGAAGGTGGCATGAAATTACACTTGATTTACGAGTTATTGTTTTATAGCAACCAGGAAAGCAAACAGAAATACCATGGCACTCTTGTACAGTTCTCTAGCTTTCATTTGAATGGTCACACTTTAGGATTTTAGTCAAGACTCAAAAGTTAGAACCACCTTGTATACACGTAATAAACAGCACCACAGGAAAGCCAGGCCTAATGAGTGACTGTTCAAAGGAAAGGCACTCAGCAGTACATTCCTTGGTACTGTTGACTGTGTAACAGAGAGTGGTTCTACCTTTTGAGTCTGAGAATAAAATCCTGAGGTGAGACCACTCAAATGAAAGCTACTGAGTAGTACTTTCCTGGGGGTTCCAGAGATCGAAGGCAAATTTCTTATAAATTGGTTCGAAACAACGGTGGATAAAATTACAGTGTTAGACTGAAGCAAATCCAAGGGAAACATGCCATGGTTCGAAAAATCGGGATATTCGAAAAATCGAGGGTTTGAATAATCGGGATTTCACTGTGATTAACCAGATCGCCAATGGGCGTAAAGACCACAGATCAGTTAAATCACTTCTCATTTGTACAAATAAATTACAAAACCTCCATTTTCTCTACCTACCTGGCAGCGGGAAGAGCGTAGATCATACAAAGCAAGCTGTCCATTCCTAGCGCCAACAGCAAGGCGACGGGACTGGGGCGAGTAGCTCACCATGTTGAATCTGACATGGTGGAATTAACACACGTTAATATTTCTGTCTTAAAACGTATTTAACTCTAACTGCTGCAACAGTTCTTGTCTCGTTAAGGTACCATTATTCTCCATAACAGGGCGCTTACAGAAAAACTGCTCCACTTTCTTTTTGCCAAAATAAGTGAAAAAGCTTCCTCGAATAACAAGATACAAATAATTAAATAAATGGGAACTAAAAATTGCCACTGAGGTAATTCAGAACCAGAGAAGGCTCGGCTCGGTTATTTGGTTATTGCAATTTTATTATAGAGGTTGATCGCAGAGATTCCAGGAAAAAAAATTCAGTGCCGCAAGTAAAAACCCAGGAAATAAGAATATAAAATATAAGAGCAAATAACAAAATGCAAACTGGTTAAATACATTTCTATAAATAGATTCCCCCAAGCGTTCCATAAAAATGACGAGACCAGTCTGGAGTATGTTATGTTAAATGTCTGTCTGTGGTGGTGCTGAGAATGAGAAGCACGAATAAGACCTGGAAATATCCTTACCTACAAAGTCCAGGGAATAATTCAGTCATTCCTTTCTCTTTGAGTTGTCTTTGATCCAAGCAGTAAACCACAATATCCACAACCTAATGAAAAATCACACAGTTTCGGAGAACTTTAATAAATGACTGTCAAACCTATGCAGTTACTGCGAGCCACTCACTAGGGCACGAGAAAAGACATTCAGCCACTCAGAAACACGTAACAGGTAAGGAACGCGGGGAAGTGGTAGCGAAAAACGCGTACTCAGAGCGTAAAAACCGTAACACACGCAACCGTCACGACAAGCGGGAAAACGCTTACCTAGGGTCATGCGCGGCAAAAGAAGTTACCGGAGCGAAGCGCGGAAAAACACGTAACCGGAGCCAGAGAGAGCACGCAATTTCAGTTCAATCTCAGTTTAAATACAGTAGGTAACATACATTAACACAAAGTGCCACCTTATCACATTTCAAGAACAAGCTTCAAAAAGTACTGGAGTAGTGGCAGTTCACATAAAAATAGACTGTTAAGGTTTAGGATAAGTAGTGCATACGTCGGTAAGGAGGTCGACAACTTCTTGCTGTGTCTTTTCCACCATGAGGTCAATAATTCGCAGTATCTCATGCTTGGCTCGGTTCAATATTGACGTGCTCTGAGCTTCTGCATTCTGAGAAGGCTGGTGACGAACGTGACTGTACACCGCAATGGCTGCTGGGGAGGGTTGGTTGAAGGAAATGGAGGAAGCCGCTGCTACACTGCGGGCCACCTAGTGAGACAAAATCACATAAAACGTATCAGTAAGAATGATAGTGGACGAGAGTTCAGACTTGATGAACTTTCGTCGACCCTCATTCTCCACCCATCCTGGCTTTACGTCGAAAATGTGGGCTACAGGTTAGGATTTAAAAACAAAAGCGATAATCACTAAACTTTAACGAGATTTTAACCTTGTGCCTCCTTCTACCAACTGAGCTGTAAAACTTATTTGCTCGAATCAAGTCAACTCTACGTTTACTTACAGATCATCAAGATTCTAATTTTCAAAACGGATTTTAATGCAAGTCAGTCGTGATAAAAACCGGACGAATACTGGTCTAAAAACGTCTGAGTAACAGCGTTATGTACCAATTTTGAAGGCTATATCATTTTCACTACTGTACCTCCTTCGCGATAGTTGCTATGAACACCGCAGGTCTCGCTGTTGCGATAAGCGATAGCGCATGCCTCGCAGATCGGTGAGTATCCGCTGACGGAGACAGCGGTAAACCTTTCCTGAATGTGAGATCACGATGCTTGCTGTCAGCGGAAATCTCCAGCAAAGCGATCAGGACCGCTGACACGTCCATATAAGGCTCCCAAAGCGTAAATCCTCGACCAATCAAGTCAATAGCTGCCCGCCTGACTGATGTATGGGCTGTCATCTGTGAGGAGGGAGGTTTGAGTAAGAGATACATGAGAGCTTTGCCAGTGTGACGGACTGTGGTGTAATCCATGATCACTTCACCACCTGTAAAATATTAAACAGAATATGTCACTAAGTTTCATTACGACGTACGGTGATCACTGGCGACATGAAGGTAAAGTTTTCATGAGAAATAACACGCATGCTATGCTGCAAAGCAGTCGTAGTTTTTGTGTTGATCCGTGGAAACGTGCGGTCTTTGACCGAAAGGTCTGGAGGCTCGTGTGCACTCCGCGCCTCGCGTGTCAGCGCTTTTCTTGTCTTGCGCGCTTGTCTCGAGAATCTTAAGAGAAAAAACGACTGCATTGCAGTCTACAAGGATACGAACATGATACCATTGGTAGTAAGCGCATGGTGGGTTGAAATCCCCAAAATGTTAAATTTTCGCTGCTTAGACAAGCACAGGACTGCGCCAAACTAGTGTGTTGTCTCGTTGGGGCTCTCCAGCAAATAAGTGGGTTTTTGATTGAGCGTGGAGAGTAAGGATGCTTGCTGTCCTCTGAATGTCATTCAAGATTAGTGCAAAGTGCTCTCTCTAACCAAGCTAAGTGCTTTACAACTAGTGCATTATTATTAACTGAGCTCTCTTAATGACAAATCAACTCTTAGGAAATGATCTCAATAATAGCCAGCAAAAAAATTAGTTGGATGGCATTGAAAAAGGTATTGTAAGTTTATTCATAGCAATGATGGTCATGTCAACGGAACAACCGCCTACGACTGTTATGAATAGAACCACTTTACATTGTAAAACGCAACTTAAATATTTGATTGATTCGGATCTGCCACACAGATGTTCATTGTAATAAGCCAACATATTACTGAGTGAATATGAATATATGAAATAATCATATGTTTGAACTGCGGATAAAGATGGGATTATATGAAGATCATCGCAGTGAAGCTGTTTCAACTTAAGCAGTTGAAAAGAAGAAACCTGAAAAAATTCAGGTTTGAACGGGAATCGAACCCATGACCTCTGCGATACCGGTGCAGCACTCTACCCAACTGAGCTATCAAGCCAACTGGGAGCTGGTCAATTGTGAGTTCGTATTTATCCCGTAGATGGAGAAATGAATATGAATATATGAAATAATCATATATTTGAACTGCGGATAAAGATAGAATTATATGTATAGGTAATCGCATGATTTCGAGTGCAATTTGGAATAAATAAGCACGAGTAAATTTTTCAAAGGCTAACAAAATTGCAATTGCAATTTGAAGTCTTTGAAAAATTTACGAGTGCTTATTTATTCCAAATTGCACGAGAAAAATCATGTGATTACTTGT